>JABFPN010000544.1:15130-43977 GCA_022817305.1 Leptoteleia sp. ZL-2020
ATTAAAATGATTCGCCAAAAATGAATCTGAGCTGACAGCGCGGATTCAGTGTGGTTGAAAAATTAATTAATATTGACGTTAATAATTGTAACAAAGTAAGTATTTCGCGGACATGCCGAATTTGATTATGATTTATAGCGGGCGGGAAATTCCCTCGAGTGTTTGTGCCGTCGTCATGCTACTTTATTCCACTACATTATTATGGAAATACGCGACTGTTGAGTAACAAATATGCAAATAATATTGACAGTCTTAAGTACTTTTAGCGTGGCGTTTGTATAATATCGTGAAAATTGTGTGTTTTTGATTAGGGCTGGATCATGCTAATTGACTGCGTATAAATTCTTTGTATGAATGTATCACCTCTTGCTTCAAAGGCTTTAAATTCTTTTATTACTACAAATTATAATTATTTAAAATTAATTAGTTTGCAAGAAATGAAGTCAAAGCTTATCATGTCAAAGTATAATGAGAAAAAATGGTCATAATGATGTAAAACCAGATATATCCAAGAAAACTTGTGTACTAAAGAATTTACTAACAAATATGGATTTTTGTTGTTTTTACATTAATCTATTTATAATATAATTTATTATAGTAAACTTCTTATTAATATATTGGTTATCTTCTTATCAATTTTACCTTCATTGTTTTTAGAAGTGTATATTAATTAAGAAAAAGACGAAAAGGTGGCACAAGACAATCAAGGGAAATAAATAACGGATCGTTGCATTGTTGCCCCTCTTTCTTGTTGCTTGCCTCTAAACAATTTCCGTATAACAAAGTTTCGCATTTATCTATGTGGGACATAAAGTTTAATCGCACGCGTTGGTCTTAGACCTGGAAATTGCTCTGGTCTTTGGGGCCATGGCAAAGTTATTCCAATACCGCTGCTGTTTTCCTATTGGTTCCTCACGCGGCCTCATTATTTTGTATCATATTGGACGCGCTTTGGATAATGTTCCCCCCCCCCCCTTTTTCGAGCACAAAGGGCACCGGACGCATCGCAATCGCAGATCGAGAAATAACAATTGAACAGAAAAGCTCTTACGTCTTTCAAGATTACTTTGCCTTGCGATACGAAATTCCGTTTCAAGAACTGCGCTCCTTGAAAGTTTTATAATGCGATGATATGTATGCAATCGCACACGTACGGTATTTAAAGAATAATACATTTAATGAAAGCGATTGAAAATATATTGTGTTTTTGTATTTGAATAAATGTAAATTTCTTTGTAAATATTGTTTCTGAAAAAGAATTGCGTGCTTTAATGGGTAATTAAATATTCAATTAAAATTGTTTAAATTAATATACAAGTTGAATGATAACTTCTTATATTTCAATTAATTGCTCAATTGACTTTATCACTTCATTACTTCATTATTGGATTGATTGGACGTATGTTGAAATACAATTTTAATGTCTTGTTAAAAAGTCGAGACATAATGATTTCTAACAACAGAATAATTTTTTTATCCTGTTCTAACATTCCTAGATTCTTTATACAAATTAGTTTCATAGATTAGAACATGAAACCTAAGATCACTACTTCAATTTTTTTTCGAGTATAACACCGTGTAAAAGTTTCCGCTATGTTCACCGTAGACTTGCATCTGTCATATTTCGGTAGCTTTATCCTAGCTCTGTTGGGTTAATCGATCTTAAAACATGCTATCACATATACAATGAGCCTCTTCAGCAACGAATAACGCACTCCACTTTCGTGGACTCTGTGCTCTCGTAGATAGACCATTTCGTTCTCCAATGTTACTTGACCACTAATTAAAACTATTAGCCAGAACTGCTGTCAGTGACTTTGTATTCTAACATTATTTGTTTTTAAAGCAAGATATAATTTCAGAAAATATAACACGTTGGTTCATTGAATCAATTCCTAGAACATTCAAAATTTAATCGATAATGAATATTTATAGAATATTATATCTATAATCTAGCAATATTTAAAAATATTGAATATAATTAATGGGTATTATAACAATAATAATATATTTCATATTTTTTTGTTTGAGAGGAATTTTATATTATATTGTATGAGAAAATATTTTGAATTATTTCTTATAATATTGAACGAATATTATTGGACGTCAAAAGGTCACTTTAATGCTACGGTTTTAACAGTAAATATCTATTCTGGATTAATACTTGAATTCAAAATTCATGAAAAATAAATTTTTTTAATGGAAATTATCAATAAAAAAGATGTTTCAAAATATTTTGTAATAGGATATCAACAAATAAACATGTTTCTGAGTAACAGTACAAAATAAATACTATTCAGAAACAAAATATTTATTATTTGTTTTTCAGGTTCGTGTTACGCTTGCAGTAAAAAATGGTACATTGCTCAAAGGGTGATGAAAATTAATGATTGCCGAATGAGTGTGTCATCCTGTTCAAACTGTTGCATACCGTATCAACAATTTTTCAGCTGTTATTAATTAGTTTTATTAATTACTTCGACTTTTTTATTTTATTTAATTCAATTTTGAAACTAATATTTCATTTCCTGTTTTGTTTAAGAGCATTTAAAATTAATTCTTTTATTCTATTATACAATTATGCTGTAAAGATTATTATTTATATTTTTCAATTTAAATGCAGAAAATTAATAATAAATTATGAATATACGTTATACTTTATTGCATATTGATACATAACAATTTTTTAAAAGAATTGTTAATTATCGTATGAAAGTGTTTCTTTCTTTCATTTAAGATTTGTAAACAAGTTGTGACGAATATAAGATTCCGCATTGGATATATATGCAAACATTGAATCAATTTATAAGAAAATATTTAAATGAAAATCTGTAAGTATGAGAGCTAAATCAAGTTTACAAATATGTATACGTATCTTTTCTCATATTTCTACCATACTTTCCCTTAACTTCACAAACAAACGCAGAACAGTAAAGACACAAGTACAAACGCTCGTATAAGCAGATATATTTAATGTACCGCGAAAAAAGAAGTCTGAAATCAATACTACTCTGAGTCTGAACGTCAGACGTACTACTAAAAACATCGATAGTTAGGTTACGTTGTAATATAAAAATTGACAGATTTAGTCTGATGTATATAAGCTAGTCTGAAATTCAGACTTATTAGTTTTACATTCAGACTTTGTCAGGCATCTATTTTTCGCAGTGTAGGTTTATTAAACTTAAACATTAAATAGGTAGTTAAATTTCCAGATGATCATCGAACAGTTGGACAAATGGATAGTAAAATGGCGGTCAAATGGATGGTCAAATGGATGGTCAATTAGGGGTTGAATGCGAGATCACAATGTTAAATGTTAAATGGCAATCAAATGGATCATCAAACAGCGATAAAATAGTCAAACAATGGCAAAAACATCAATATAATGGATAAACAAATACTATTATGAATGAACAAGTAGTGGTTTAGTAACTATTTATGTGTTAGTCAAATGTATTTTATTTGATTGGATTAATTGTTCGCTATTAACTGCCATTTGACCATTTGATTGCCATTTAAACAATCTCTTGATTTACATTCACCATTTGACCACTATTTGCCATTTGGAAATAAGATTTTCCATAGATGAAGAATATAGTTTTATATATGAGCATATGAAGTTCAAGATTACTATATTATTTTTATCTGCGTAATGATCGCAACAATAATTGTGTATGTTGCTTTCTTTTAACATGTATTTTAAATATTTTTTGAATAACATTTAATTGGTATGAGTACTATTACAGCGACGTGAATAAATTAATTCTGTCCACTATTCAAATTCGTCACTTCTCAGTGTTACAGATTAAACAGTTATGAAGATTTTAATTTGTTTGTGTACTTTGAGTTTGTTTGGGGTAAGTATACATGTTTTATGACTCTATATTTGAACAGAACATTTGATTTTTATATTAAAAATTAAGAAATTAAGAATATTAAAAATATAAATGATTTTAAAAAATGTTACAAATAACATGTCACGCTGTATTTGTATAAACTATTTAATATTTGTATCATATTTGAACGAACATGTAGTTATATTTATATTTTGTTTATAAGCAATAAATAGGTACGTTTAATGCAAAATTATTCTTAAACTTATATGAAAATTTCAGCTCGCGTTCGCTAGTTCGTGGCGAGATACTGAACAAGAACTTAATAAAATATTAGAACAAATTGCTGTTTGGAAAAATGAAATGCAGTACGTGCTTGATCATTATTATAATGTTTATGGTCAGGATGTTTTAAAAAAAAATATCGACTTAAGACTATCCAATATTATGGAGGTAAAATTAATTAACAAAATATTTAATAATCAAATTATTTCATACGAACTCTTATTTATTTATTAAAAGTATATAATTTAATAACAGAGGATTTGTTTAAATATTGTAAAGTATATTTTACAGCACATTTAATGAACAGTACATTAAGTAAGAAAAATAGTCAGTTTAACAATTTTATTTGGTAATTTTGCAACTTAAGTGTTATAACGACCGATAAAAATTGCTCGGTTATAAAACTATTATATTTTATTAGCACTTTTATAATTAATTTTTTATGTTAGTATTGCAAATTTGTTTGTAATTATGGTGATTATTACCATACTAATATACTGCACTTGATTAATGTACTGTTTACAATATTTTATACATTACATTTGTGTTACTTGAAAAACTATAATTGTTAGGTTATGTTTAATAATTTTCCCAATCATCTAACCATATACTTTTGCAGTATAAAAACCAGCTTGAAAAGAAACCAGCATGCGATAAAACATTCGCCGACGCATTAAACGAACATGATAGATTAAACGATGATTTAAAAGTTTGTGCGGACAATGCTATTAAAGTTACTGAGAATCTTATCAAAGAGTTTCATCCTACAATTGAAAGCTATGAAAATAAAATTATTGATTTACAAAAAATGAAATGTGGAGATTTAAAAACAACAAGTGCGGCCTTTATCTGTAACATTTTAGTAAGTTCTACATATTTTTATATTAATTTTAATGTTTATATTTATTTTGTAAATTGTCACTTTGCAACAAAGAGTATTATAATAATTTTTGTTTTAATATTTCTAGGTTCATGGACATTTACTTGTATATAAAACCCTTAAACTTGCTGATAATTTACTTCCACTGTTCCTTAGTACGAGGAGTATACCAAAAAAATTAAAAAAACTCGGGAATTGCTTCGATATATTTGACAAGATGTCGGATCGAAATGAAAATCAATTGAAATTATGTTTTAAATATTAAAACATATCAATCAATTTATGTATTTTAAAAAGTATTCATTGTTAACCTTATCAGATAGTAAATAATAGTAGTGTATTATGTAACTAGGGTACAAAGTTAGATTCGTCTTCGACTCGGATTGCAACCACACTCGTCTATAATCCAAGAAAATTCCACAAGATTTACATATTATATTTTATGTAACTAGTACACTGAGAATAAAAGTGCTGCAAAGACGCCGAGTTTTTAAAATATTATTTTCAAACAATTCGGCATTCCATTGACATCGGTAAAGTATTATCTTTGAGCTAATTTGTCAAAAACAAAATGTGTATTGTTCGATTGTCAATTTTTGACATGTTGACGATTTTTAAATGGACATTTTACTTATTTTATTTTATCCGAGTTTGACATATTGCAGTTAACACTTTAATAGTTGGTATTCACGGAACGTGCCTATTTATCCGCTTAACAATATCGCTTAGAAAGTTTGCAATCGCTGAGAATCAAACATTCACCTAACGCTATCGTGATGTTACAATGCTAATACCCTAACCACTACGCTACCATAACGTTTGATATTGAGACAAAGTATTAGTTCCTAAAGGTCGTCTGCAATAACGGATTGATTCAAGTAAGACGAACTTTGCCGAACTTTTTGGTAACAAATATTCGACACTTTACGCTAAAATAAATCACTTTTGCTTTGAAAATGCTTTGTCATGTTTAATATTGTGAGTAATAAAGATTTTCATTCTTCGAATATATCCATAAATTAATGTAACAAGTTTTAATTTTGCTCTTAATTGTTTCTGAGTGTATATATTAGAATGATTAAAAAGAGGATTTGCGTGAAATGGAAACAAAGAGTTATAAAATGTTGAGCAGGTAAAATTAAAAGGTATTTCAAAATCAATGGATGTTGTTTTTGCCCCAACCTCTGAAACTGCATAATGAATCATAAAAGTGACCATTTCTCATCTCAGCGTGCGCGGTGTCATAAAATAATAACGATTAAAATGATTCGCCAAAAATGAATCTGAGCTGACAGCGCGGATTCAGTGTGGTTGAAAAATTAATTAATATTGACGTTAATAATTGTAACAAAGTAAGTATTTCGCGGACATGCCGAATTTGATTATGATTTATAGCGGGCGGGAAATTCCCTCGAGTGTTTGTGCCGTCGTCATGCTACTTTATTCCACTACATTATTATGGAAATACGCGACTGTTGAGTAACAAATATGCAAATAATATTGACAGTCTTAAGTACTTTTAGCGTGGCGTTTGTATAATATCGTGAAAATTGTGTGTTTTTGATTAGGGCTGGATCATGCAAATTGACTGCGTATAAATTATTTCGATAGTGCGACGGCATTTTTGCGCGTAGAATGTATCACCTTTTGCTTGAATAATTAGTGAAATTGCGACAATTTAATACATTAATTGTGCCACGTGCTATAACGGGAATGTAACTTCGATGATTACCCGCTCCATTTTTAATTTGTATTCACAGTACCGAAGATAAGATTTCAATTTAGTAATCTCGCAGCAAGATTGCACAAAAGATTGGGCCACGTAATTTTGAGCTATTTTATAAAGCAAAACTGTTGCAAACAGACTGTAAAAGATATGATATGAAGCTACTGCAGGATTTGGTCAGAATTTCTACAATTTCGCGTTATTCATGCCACATGATCGCTCTACAGTTTCAGTTTTTCATTTGTACTTTTGAAAAGAAAGCAGCATATGAATTGTATCTTTATAATCGTAACCTTTTGAATATCCTTTTATTAAATTAATTAAAATAATTTAGTTACTTCATTTAAAAATAAGTTACAACATTGATCTACGCTGTGCAAAAATTTCCATTTTATCTTAATGAAATAAATTAATATCAGACTGAAAGTCTTTTAGTCAGCAAAGTACTTGATTAATATTTTCGACTTAATACACATTTTTCTTTAAAAGCGTAATTCAAGATCTTTTTTGTTTTTACAGTAACTCTTTTGACCCATTGGGGGAGGATCGTATCCCAACGATAGTTAAAATTTAAGATTCAATATTTTTTTATAACTGCATAAGAGCTTACTTTTAAAATTGCATTGATTATGCAACCAAAAAATAAAATTAAGTAAAATAAAATATTAAAACATAAAAAAAAGATGATAAAATACAAAATATGAGTGAAAATAAGATGACAATGCCACAATAAATTTTTTATTCTAGTTATATGATTTGATTTACTTCGTTTTTCTAAAAATTTAATTAAATTTACATAATTTGATGTTTAATTTATATCTAAATTATTTTTAAAATACTAATTTATATTCATAATTTCTAATAAAATTGAAAGAAAATTCAATAAGTATTACGAAAGTCCTTTTTATATTGAAAAAGAGCTTCATTTAATTTTCTTTATGACCTACTTATTAATGAAAATAAATTATATTGAAATATTAATTCTTTAAGATTTTTTAAATAAATATCTAAGTTTCTATCACCAACGGCAAAATTTACTTGTAAAAAGATGTTTCTTTCTAACCGCATATTTTCACGCTTTCTATGCACGTGTTTACGAGATCATTTTCATTTTTTAAAAGTTGAATTACATCCGTCATGTCTACAAGCAACTTTGAATAATGGGTCGTTTTCATGAATACACAAAATATGTTTCAAAAGCAATGCAGGAATTTGTGCAACATAGCTTACATTTGGCAGTTATTTTGATCCATTATGAATACACCGTTTGAACTGTTACTTTTTGTGATTATATATCATAAGTTAGTAAAACTTATTTAAAATCAGTTAGTCAAATACAATTAAATTCAGTGGAAAAATAAATGCTAGAATATCTGATATCTTAAAATCTGGGATAAAACAATAATTAAATTGCATGTGCTAAAATTTTTATTGAAGAAGACAGTAAAATTGTTTCTCTTAACTGGTAAACTTTCATGTCTTATTTCTCTTAGTATATGCCATTTATATATTTTTATATATTTTTCATCTATTATGCATGTACTCCGTATACATAACCTTTGCGCAAATAGTTTCTCTGCAGACGTTTGTAATCCCAATTTTTACAGTTTTCAGACTTTTACAAAGGTTTTTGTGTCTGGAAAGTTCAAGATACATTTCAATTACAAATATATTTTTAAACTACGATTTTTTGTTTGCTTTGTAAATTATTGTTAATAAACATTTATATATATTGATAATGATACAACAGGTTTGTCCAATGAATGATAAATAAATACGGATAAGAAACCATTTAGATCTCTGAGTTGTAAATAAAAATGGTATAATAATATTCATTAGAATTTAAAAATAGATACTTCTAGAATTCGCGTCACGTTTCAAGGCGAAATTCAAATAAATATTGATTTTGTATATTACTTGAATATAATAAATATAAAAATGTTATATACTTTAATTATAAAGTTTAATGAAAGATATATAAAATTAATTTAATAAGATTATTTACTTTCAAAAAAGTCCACTCCTCTCTTTATTATTAGTGAAGATTATTAGTTGTTCTATTAATATAATAAAATACACATTAAAACGAACTGAAAACTGAGCACATACTTAATTGGACACTTGTGAACAAATGTTTACTAAACACTGAAGTCTACTATTTATATGCTTTGACACATAGAGATTTATCAGTACTGTTTTATATCACCTGGTGTCCATGTTGTTATCCATTTTTTTTACCGCTTTATCGTGTCTTAGTTAATATTCTCGTGTCGTTAGTAGTATTAATTATTATCATTTAAAAATTATATAATTATTTAATTTTCGTTTCTACAACACAATGAACTCAATAGTCAATTTTTATGTATTTGCGTTAGCTATTGTAAGTATAGTAATTGAAATAATAAACATATCCGTATTAATTATTAATAATTGTGAACAGTTTTATTAAACTATTTAAAATTACGCAATAACTTTTGAATCTTTAGATTGCTGTGAAATGTGACACCAACGATGTCAATCTAATGTGGACAAGAGTTATTAAAGATTTATTTTTAATTGAAAATCAGCTGAATGAAAAACAGGTGGCATTGAATAAATTAGTTCAACAATTAGACGTAATCACAGATCAGTTATATTTGAATAGGTTAAACAAAACAATCGAAGACAGGCTATTATGGGTAATTATTTGAAATTTAAATATAATTGATTATGAAAAATTCAGCTCTTATAAAATAATAAAACTTTTTTTTCAAGCAGAAACATACAAAATCTTAAAACATAATTTGTTTAAACATTTCTCGTCGAGTCAAAGGATTTAATATTCTTATACTTTTTATAATTTTTTCCCTCATTCTGCTAAGTAACGTATTTCTTTTAGCAAAACTTTTTTAAGTTTTAAATGGAAGCAATTAAATAATGTATATTTATGAATACAGATGAGTAATGAATAAACAATTAATGAAAAATTAATATAAAGTTGATACTAAATTATTTACCGTTGAAAATTTTAATTACTAATGAAAATCTTTCATAGATTGACTACAGTTTGGAACAATTGCCCAATGAATGCGAAATTCTTTTTCGAAAAATGAAAAATGATAGCGAAAATTATATTGCGTCATTGTACGTCAATGCGCAGATAAATTACCGCGCTACAGTGTCTCCGCTGAATGAAGTTATTTTTACAAATCGTCCCATTTTGGAAGAACTCAATTTTTTGAAAAACGTTAATTGTTTAAATAATACGTATTCTAATAACAAAGACTGCGTTCTTCTGGTAAGAAAGTTTTTAATTTAGTATACTATTACTTGTTTTAATGGAATTTTCGATTAAAATTGAAATTGATACAAACACTTGTTCGTTTACGACTAATTAATAAGCTGTGAGTCAAAATTCGTGACGCGGACCAGTCAAAATTTAGTTTTCGTTTTGAAAAGTTATTTTGATTGCATTCGATACCATGAAACACAATAATAATTCTGAAAAATTGTTTTGAAATATTGTGTTTTTGTCGAGTTTTAAATCATTTACTTTTTATACAATGGTGTACACACAAATTAATGTTTCTGGATCTAATTGAATAATTGTAATAAAATGTTTATAAATTATATAAAAACAAATGTCTATAGTATAGAATTAAAAATTCAAAAAGTTTAAAAAATTATCAGTTTTAATGATAATACTTAACTTTGAGTTGTTTTGAGAATTTTGACTCCCATATTAATTTTATGATAATATAATTAAAATAACCCATGAAAAACCATTCTACTAAAGAATAATTTTAAAATTATTAAAAGAGAAATAATAATAAATTTGGAAAGAAATTTTATTTGATTAATTCCGATACTACACTACATTGATATATAAAAAAAAACATTGACTTATACTACTATGTTTTTCAAACGGTAAATGCCAATGATAATAACAATTTTATAGGTTCAAGACCGAGTAGAAAAAGTGAAGAAGGTATCTTTGAAGGAGGCATTGAATAAGATCCAACTTGCGTTTTTAGTCTTCGAGAAAAGTTTACAGGCAATATTTGCACTCCAGAGCCCAGTATTAAATCACGAATTTCCCGACAGCACTTCGATTCGGAGATGTATCGATAAAAACAAATACATTTCTTCAGACAGATGACTTGGACTAAACGTGTCTTTAATTTTATATTGTGTAAGTTGAAAAAAAAATAAATGGTAGACTGGCAAATTTAAAGTATTGCTTTTGTTTCATTTATTTATTAATTTATATTCATTATTATATTCATTGTTACGTTAAACTGCGGATTTATATCATTATATGTATTTTGTATTTATCTGGTATTTGGAGAAACAATTTGAAAATTACATATTTATATAATATTTTTGATATATAAAATTTAGTCGAAAATTTAATGGTGATTTGCTGCTGGACAAATTTACTTAAACTAACTACAATTAAGTGGGACGAATCAAATCGATAGAAAGTTTGATCCATTTAGCAAACTCGACTAACTGCACGGTTGACTATAGACACATTTAATTCAAAGAGAATTGTGTCAAATGGAGTTAATTAGATCAATTTTTAGCATTTATTTTGCAAAATGCCAATGAATAGCTTATAAATAGCAAATTTTGTATTACAATGTGTATTAAAAGAACAAATTCTTTATCGTTTAAATTATATAATGTTCAATAAAAGTCGATAATAAATCAATATTGTACTGTATCAAGCAAGAATAAATTTTGTTTAAATGTATTGTTAGTAAGTATTGTAAAATACTTTTCTTAACGTTAGAAGCTCGTTTACAAAATATATAATAAAGTAATATGTAATAATTTGTAGATTTGTAATTCTTTCATTTTAAAAAAAAATTAAAAGTTTCAAGATTTTAATTATTTTTTTAACAACTCAAAGAACTTGTCGGGTTTTTCAGTTTGGAACATTTTCAGAATGCATTTATTTTTTTGTCAACAAATTATTTTCTTTGAATGTTTTACAATGTGATATATAAAAATTATAAGCAATTTTATATAAAACTTTCTTCTCGTTGTAAAAAATATTGGTAGCAAGCAATTGCAATTGAACAATGCATGTCTGAATTCGAGGCGTTTGTAATTTAATCGCAAAAGCAGCAAATTTAATTTGGTGCACCGGTATTAAACGTGGAAAACATAGCGTCGAAGAAAGCATTACGGAACGTAATACAGTAAGAAAATTCTCCTATAATAAGCGACACTAAATCAGTTTAGCGGCGTGTAATAGGGACGTGTCTTGCGTGAGAAACATGAACATTGAAATGGTCATACATATTAAATATTTACCGCTTAAAATTTAAATTATATATTCCACTTAACATTTAAATAAGATATTTAAATTACGAAAATTGATACAAATACATGATTTATGAAATATTTATGCATTAGATTGGTATAATATCAGCAGAGTTGTGATACGATAAGAGTTGAAATTCGTCATATCTGTAGATAGAACTTAAATCTTCTTGAAAAATTGTTGAAATCCAACTGTGCTTAAGGCATTAGTAGCCATTTAACTTTTTGTTGCAAAATTGCACACCCAGTGCTATCACACATCATTATTACTTGGCAAGCATTAAAGTATTAGTAAACATCCTATAATTTTTACTATACTGGACACTAATGAATTGTATAAAGCTTGTACTCTTTCCTTACCATTTTGCCACCATCTATAAGGATTCTTTTTTTTAAAGATCTCGATTTAAGATACGCAGGATATTCAATTTTGCAATAATATTTACGAATGGAAATAACCTCTGATATTTTATGTTCGGCAAGACTTATTATGTAATAAATAAATTTCGTATATAAAGAAAAATGATAAAAATATTGAGTTTGGTAGAGATGGGAAAAGTGGTAAAAGGAGAAGAGTTGTCAAATTTGTTTAGGAAGCTAATTTCGCATGCGATACGTAAAAGGAAAGCAAGCTAAGAAAAACTGAATTCCTTCTTGGACGTGCATCGCATGTACGTAGCGATTGTATACGATGCGATATAAAAAAGAACGGTAAAAGGTGGTCAATTTTACCTTGGAATACATGAGGCTAAGAGGAAGACTCATGGCGATGCTGAGAAGCCAAACGAATGCTATTTTCAAGATGACGCGCTTTCTTGTCTTGTTACGACCGAATTTCATGGGGTACCGTAAACTGAGGTACCTGTCGACGCTGATTGTGCACAGATGCATTATGCTGGCCGTACAAAAAAGTACGTCCAAACAAATCCATGCGAGACAGTACACCGACGGAAGAGGGAAGTAACCTGAAACAAACAAATTGTTGCATTTTATAATATTTTTCCCAATCGTACAATTTGAAATCAAATTTGAACATTAAACGTATCAGGTAAAAATTTATATATAACACACATAGATCCATATATGTTATATATATGACGGATTTATGTGGTCTAAATCATATTCCAGACATATATAGCTCCTTAATTTAAAAGAAGATTTAAGAAAATATTCTAGTATTATAAACACATTTCAGTTTAAGTTAATTTTTACTTAAAAGTGGAAAACTGAGACTAAGGAAACATATTTTTTCTCAAGATTTCTTGTTACAATAAAAATAAAGATCGGCACAGAAATCTCATTGGGCTGCCATCAATCTACTGATAAATTAAACCATCAAATGAAAGGCATGTGGAATTAGAACAAAGTTTATTGCAATTTCTATCTCATTTTAAATGATGTTATATCTTGGACTAATCTCATCCTATCGGGATTTAATACTATCGCATCAACATCAATTGCAATACTTGCAAGTTTGTTACAGTTATTTTTAGCTAAAGATGTATTTTTAAATTATTTTCCTTCGGAGACTCTTGTAACATTGTTACATGAAAAGCCTACGGTACACGTATTATAATTCAATTTATGTTACGACTTTTAATTCTAGTTTAACATATTATATTTCGTAATATATTTTTTTTACTAATACACTGAGAAAAAAGTTGGGATAAAAATTATTATACTAAATGTAAAAATGGGGACAAATGACTTCTTCTTGTCTTAGTTAACATACAGTTTAAAAGAGGTTATAAGAAAGATGAACATTTTTATTATACTCTATCATAGTAAATTGTACAATACTGATAATCTCTTTTAAAATGTATTTTAAATATGCCAAGAATTGTAATTTGTCCCCACTTTTACATTTAGTATAATAATTTTTATCCCAATTTTTTTCTCAGTGTATAAACAGTAAAAAAATGTTAAGTGACTTTTTTAATATTTAATTGTATGTAAAGAAATATTTTATTGACTCATATCGATGCAGCTACGATATAAAATGAACATTTATTTTATATCAATATTTGTTGTATAAATTTAGAATGTAGGTGTCGTCAATTGTAAATATTCTAATCTTAATTCAATTATTTATGATTTTCAGTTGACGCAAACCGACTTTCTGATATCAAAATACTCCTCGACAGTCGTATATAAATCTTTAAACATTAAAATATGTAATTTGAGGTTATCAAAAAGTTAAACAACGTAAGGTATTTATAAGGTGGCGTAAACAAACCTGTATAATTAAGTATGTGTACGAAAATAAGTTTCATAAACGAGTAGTATTGATTAAATTCGAAAATATATCAATAAAATAACCCGTAAAGATACTGTTTATAACTTGATAATTATTTGGATTAAGGTATTGTTTTTTTGAAGTAATTTTGTTATACATTACTACATGTGTGTTAATTTGACAAAAATAATCAATTCGATATTCTTATGAAATAAAAAATTGATCTTATATTGGAGTAATAAATAATTCCATCAAAAAATGCATATATTATACAAAAAAACGTTATATTTTATAATTTTAATTTAAAGTATAACTTTCTTTTTAAAGGTGACCACAATTTCATTTTTGCAAAATATGAAACACTTTTTATTACGCATATTAAAAAGTTAATAATTGGAAATATACGAAAGAGCGTGTTATAAAATTTTATTGTTATTGTATTCGCGAATTTATTTACGTTACACAGCGTGTGAAATATTCGTCTGAAATTGTCTTTTTAAGTCGTTGATTTTCCGTTACCCGTGACGCGTCAAATGCGTTTCTGCCGAAACGCTAAAGATTGGAAGTATTGTCGATTTCCAAAGGCAACATTCATTCCTTGCCGCCTGCAAATTCAGGTGAATAAAACGCTTGTTGAGTTCAACTTAGCCGTGAAATTTTAATACGCTCACGGAAGTTTGCTTTGACGTTAAGCGGATCCGTGATTCTGAAAAATTATTCTATTTTTTCAGTTTTACTCTGCTACTTGATCGTCCTTGTAATCATAAAATTGTTAAATATACCATTAAATTACATAAGTTTAATAATAACAATTAAATGTAATGATTTTAAATTGAATAAAAAATGAAAGAATAATGGTTTTTGGCAATTGTGAGCATAATTCAACAAGTTCTTAATAATATTTATGCTTTAAAGTTATTGCTCGTATACTTAGTATGTACGTTAAATATGTAACTTAATTTTTTTGTACCATTACAGTACTAAAAATGTGTTACTTTCTATGACATTTGTTAATTTTAAACTTATTTTAATTTTTCCTTAAAATGGTATATGACCATTATTAAGACTGTAATAAAAAGTTTCGTTTAAATTTTATCTAAAACCATTGCGACTATTTAAAGGTTAATTAAAATAAAAAATTACTTAGAAAGATCAGGAACAAGAAGAATGAAAATTGGCAGAAATTAAAATGTCACAAAAAAGTGAAATCCGAGATGAAAGATTCCCAACAAAATTTTGCCTTTTTGCACTGAAATTGGTCGAGTGATTTAAAATTGCTCGATGTGCATATTATACCTGAATGATAAAACAAAACAAAATTGAATGATAAAGAGAAGAGAATGATAAAGGAAGATAATGAAGTGAAGCAACCAATTAATCGCGGGGTAGTCTCTTAAAGTCTACTATGAAATGCGACCGTCTTTGGCATGATGCAGTCGCGTCATAATTTATCCATCATGTAGATTGACAAAGATAGCGCACGGAACAGTGTTTTCAGAAAACTTAATGGGTAATGAAATATTGTTTATAAACGTACAGGGACTATCGATCAGGTATAGCTTAATACGTGAGGTGTATTGTAAAACAGCTCGGCACTGCCTTTTCCGTGCGATAGTATTAATTGCAGAAGAGTCGACGTTTATAATGTTAATATTCAATGGTAATTTTGGCTTGATTGCGCGCGGTTATTATGATGCCTGGCACATTCATTCGGCGCACGTGTTCTTTGCGTGAAAGGACGAATTTGTTCAACGCCGCATGGATTTGTTGTATTTTGGGACAAAATAGAAATTTTGGCTGGCTTGATTTCAAATTTACATGATCAGCTTTAATTGGATTGATTGAATGCAAGTGTATAAACTGTTAAAATGTTTATAAAGCAATTTCAACATTAACAGTATAAAGGAAACGCACAATGAATGTGCGTGGCGAAGAATAAAACTAGTAAAAATGAAACATATATGGCCCACATATGCGTTCATGTTTACTATAGAAACTAAAAACTTTTATATGCCCACACGGAAAGATTTGCCTGGATATTATCTCTTTCGTTTCTCTTGTTAATTTCCTCCGAACGTCTAAATAAAGTAACCAAACTTTGTCCTCAAACTTTGCATAAAAATTCAGTGTCATAACTCACTTCGATTTGATAACTTAATAATCCAAAACACAGATATTAAGTTTCGATACTATTACAAGCAAACAACCTTTAATCAGAATTAACTGCAAACTAAATAAGACATCAAAGGTTTCAGTCGAACAAATTACTTGTTATCAAACTTTGAATATTTTAATGAAAACCGTTAAGTCATCTGGATATCTGAACGTAAGTTGCGTCGTGCAATCGAATGGTAGGAAGAGAAAAAGCGTGTTGTCAAACTGGAAGAAAAAGGATGCTAATCAGTTAGGGGTGGTTCTGGTAACCGTCAATTAGAAGTTCATATCACGAGAATAACTTCGAGGCGCTCGCATGACACGATTTAATCGATTATCTTCGCGGCGCAAAGTCCTAGTCATTTATGTTGGACGTACTTAGCGAAATCGGGGTTACCCCGAAGCTTCATGTAAATGTCGAATATTAACGAAATTCATAATTACGTAACTTTCGAAGGACCGCGGCCGAATTACTTTCGATCTTATTGTAATTTAATGTGCTAGTAAAATGCGAGACAATTTACCTACGTCACCGTGGTAACAGGTGGGTGTGCCGTTATCAAACGTAAAAGAAAAAACGTTTCTAAAGCGCTCTTAGCAATTCATAATAAAATAGCGAACTTTACTCCTACACGAAATGTCGGCAACTGAATTCGATGTCGCACGCTTTTTTTAAAGCAATAATGACCTTTGATGAATCGGCTTATTAATCTTAATTTCATTATAGAGATATTGCTCAGAACCTCGTGTGCATTTACAATCAATTTACGTTATTTTATGGTGTTAAATTTCCCTCTTTTCTCCTTCAAAACTTTTACTCTTTTACTATGATCTAAATTATTATAGAAACAATATATATAAATAATAATAAATCATTGTTTACTTTGATTTTAATCTCCCAAGTAATATAATGAGAATATTTCTAAAGTCGAACATTAGAATGTTTCCTTGGTATATTAAACAGGTTTTAAGAATTAAAAAAAATATTCTGTGTGCGCTATCAATGTTTATGGAAAAAGTTTTTAGTTGCATTTAAATATCTAAATAAGTATGTAAAAATCTGAGTATTAAAAAAATAAATAAAAATACAATACACTGTAAAAAATGCTATGTTGAATCAAGTAAAATCGAGTTGAATCAACTCATTTTCTGAGTTAAATACGATCAAGCTTATTTATAATTTGACACAGCTTATTTTATTAATACAAATAAAGTATCTTTTGAGTTGAATTTACTCTATGTATAGTTGGTACGAAAAAATATTTGATTAAATAATTTATAATTTAATCATAATAATATCACTAACAAAAATAAATGTGATAAATGTACTGTTTTGAACTCAATTCCCGATGTTTTATTTTAATGTTGAATTTATTATTGAATTACAGTGATAGATCGTGCGATATTTTGACAAAAAATCAATTTAAATCGTTACAGTCTGTGCTCACATCTGATTCTTCAACATTCGTAAATTTATTTTACTCGAAAATTTATAAGCCTATTAAATCCACATTTTCTGACTCCCACTCATGAAATTGATAATGAATGAACTTGGAAAATTTATTTTGGTTTAAATGAGTGAATATTAAACGTGAAATGAACGTATATACAATGTCAAACTGAAGTTAAGTTTGTAATATAAGGGAACGAAAATCCAACTTCAGTGTTGAATTATACTCGTAAAGTAGTTGCGGAGTCATTTTACCGTCGATAAATTTACGATAATTTATGAAACGTGTGACGATAAGGTAGATTGTAGTAGTTGATAGTATTACTTTGCAATTGAATTAATGTTGAATCATCGTCCTTATTTCAATATGGATGATTATAATGAACGTTGAAATATCAGTGCTATGTCAACATGGATTGAATATTGAAAAATTTATTCCAGCAAACATAAGTGGAAAAAGTACATAAAATTATAAAATTAAATTCAAACATTTTGAATTCAATAAAAGTGAACTTAATCTATTTAAACACTAAGATATTATAGTTATAATTTTATTTGTTTTTATTCAAATGTTTGTTATATTTTGAAATGTATAAGAAGATTTAGTTCATAATGAATTGCGCATTTAATATTATATTTCGATTTTCTCTTAAAAAAGAAAACTTTGGTTTAATGATTCAATAAATATTTATAATATTAAGTTAATCCTTTTAGTTAATTTAAATACGTATTTAAAAAAAAAAAACATTTCTTTTGCAAATAGAATTACATTTTTCAATGTTTGTTCGATTTTATTCATTGCGTGCAATTAAATTATGTGATTGATTAAAGTACCATTTACGTAATTAAAAAATTTAATTAAAGCAATTGATGTAATTTTTAAATAAAAATTGGTATCCGTAAAATGAACAGTAATTCGGATTTGATGGTAATAAATTGTTTCGCTTAACAGTTACGCACGTGAATTGCAATTATTTAACACCGTTTAAACAATCGTGTCCGATATATCAAAGTGAAAACTTATTAATCTTGTAATTTCATTTTTCTCCATTTGTCATCATAATTACTTCTCATTCGTCGCAAAAACGTATTTCTTTACGTCATAAAGTCACGACGCAATAAAGTATCGATTCATTGCACTAAACTCCGAGGATTCGAGGTTTTTTTTCCAGAACATTTGTCGAATGTAAAAACTTTGCAATCCGTCGTAGTCTTCACAAGTTCACTTGCATTTCTCGCAAACTTGGACAAGGTATTCTCATTCGTTTTAATAACGGACGGTCGCAAAGTGTAGAATTTTATTACAAGAAACTTCAATTATTCTTATCTATTGCTTTTCCTAAACCGAGTGAAACTTGTTAGTAGTTGCCACTATATTTTATAATAATTCAAGGAAGTGTCTATTTGTTGTATTTCTTGCTATACGATACAGTGTTTTAAAAAAAAATGTACAGATAAATGCAGTTTCCACACTGAGAAAAAAGTTATATTAAAAATTACTATACCATATGAGTTCTGACAGATATGGTCTATAGTGTCTACAAAATTACTATATCAATTATAATGAAATTTTCCATTCGATATAATAAAATTTAATATACTAGTATGATAATAATCACCAAAATAACAAACAAATTTACAACACTAATATAAAAAAAATTACCATATCGAATGGAAAATTTCTTTATAATTGGTATAGTAATTATACTGACACCATAGACGATATCTGTCAGAACTCATATGGTATAGTAATTTTTAATATAACTTTTTTCTCAGTGCAAGTAATAGAACCCATTACCTTAATCACAAGTCAGTTATTTTTCACAAAACACGTTAATCTTTGCAAAATTTTAGTGTGAATATGAAAGGACATGTTTACATATCCTATAGTTATTACAAAATTTACTAAAAGCTATTAATAAATTTCTCTGAATATAAAAATGACCCAAAAATTGTTTATTTTTAAAATGACTTGAAAACTTTATAATTGCACCTATTTCATCTGGTTTCTCAACATTAACGTTCGATTTAAAAATAAATTTACAACGTCAATAATTGTAACAATTTTCCAACTAAAATAATAATAATAAATTTTTAATCACAAAATTAAATGATTTTACTAACGTCCTATTCTTCATTTATACACTCACAAAACTGTCCATTTAAGAGTAATAGAATATTCTTATATTAAATAGGATTTCCATTTCCTGCGGCGATGACAGCTGAACTAGGCTTATATATTTACAAATAGACATATTCTTATAATAAACAGAAATCTCATTAGTATTATCTGAGATAAGATTTATCATAAAATTAATTACCTTTTAATATAAACACATAAATTTATTGTTTACTAACTGAATATTCTTATTTTTAATTGATTTTCTAACATAAATTTTAATAGGAAAATTTTCTTTGTACAGTCTTCTTAAAGTAAGTATATTTTTTTTCTGAGTGTAATATTCCATTATTTTATTACATTTGTATTCAATCAGCGTATTTATGCGTAATCAAATTTTGGAAAATAAAATATGATTTACTAAATATAATAATAATAAAAAGATGTAATATTTTATCTATAATTTAGTTTCACTACTTTTATAAGAACACAGAAAAGTAGAAGTTTTGTTCAGGATTTCACGGATTTAGCTTGGGAATTAAAGATTAAGTCAAAGGTGGCGCGAGATGCAAAAAAGACGAAGAAGAAGAAGAAGAAGAAAAAAAAGACTACGACGTTCAGCAAGACAGTAAAGGAGTAGCGACATGGTAAATGGATGAATGGCAGAATAAGTCTATCACGAGCTATGCGTTTGGACAGTAAAAGCACTTGCCACTGGAGAATACTAGGCGGACATAAAGCAATGACGGGTATAAAGCCTTGAATCTTTTAACACTTTTTAAAAATTTTTACATTGCAAGTGTACACATTTGTATCAAGTTACGAAATGTTAATTCAGTACTTAACAAACAAACATCTGTTCTTTCACTTCAACATTCATGTTTGAATCGTAATGAAATATATAAAGAAGATAAGTAAAATAAGTAAAATCAAATTGTTTTCTATAATTTCACTGTCATTGAAATCGTACGTACAATATTCCAAATTTATCTATATTTCTGTAATGATTTTTAAATTTGCGAATGTTTTAAAAGTTTATTTCGAAAATTGAAAACTAACAAAATAAAGTTTGTCTTTCAAAGATAATTGGAATTAATTTTCTGCACAGCATCAATTGTGAAGTGTATTGATGAGGATAAAATAAAAATAATAAAACTAGAATCAACCGAGGAGTTTTAACTAAGAACGAAGAATATTTAAATACAACCAGTGATCCATACTCTAATAACAAAACTATTTTCTATACAATCATATAAAAACTTATTTTTGTTATGTTAAATGATAAACTTGGCCAGTTTGTTACAGTAGAACATCAATAAATAATATTGATTCATTCATTTTTATTTAGTAAGGATAATATTTTTAAATTCATTATTACGTTGGTAGATGTAATTTAGTCTGCCTCTATGTAAAGGCGGGAAAAAAGTTTGATAAATTAGGAAACCAGATTGTATTTCCTAGATAATAAATGAAGTAAATAAATTATATTTGTTAACAATGATTGCTGTAATGAACATATTATGAAAAGTATGATTTGCAAACATGTTCTTGCAGTTAACTCGCAATAATTCGATATTTATTCATTGAAATTACTTTTTTTTGTAATATTTTTGTTTAATAATAGTAGCAGCTATATTAGTTTATTAGTTAATTTGACTTTCTTTCTATTTTAAATGTAAAATATCCCACTTTTAAAACATAGTAATAACAATTGTAACAATAAAAAAAGCACAAAAATAAAGCGACGAAGTTATATACATTTTAAATTCGCGCATAGATATAGGTATAACGTACAACTGTGTTTTATTCATTTCTCGAATCATCGGATCCAATAAAAATCTCCTCTTGCATGAAATTGTGATCCAATGATAAAATATTAATTGTATCAAACATTAATAATTGAAATGATTGCACTCATCGGTTTATTTCTTTGTCCGTCGCTCAGTTCGGATCCTTAATTAATACTTGGCTTAAACATTCCGAGTAAATGAATTTAAACGTTATTTCTTTGGCACAAAGGATTTTTCATTCCATCTGTTAAGTATCTTTTCCTTTGTGACGCTCGGGGCTTATATTTACTATCGTCGACCGTGCCGTGATCACGCGAAAATACCTTTCCTTCGATTTTCTTTGTCACACTCCTATGACTTACAAATCTTTGAACAGTAGCCGATAATAAAGAGATTAAATGATGCTTTCCTAACATTTTTGTTGGTAATACTATACACGTTGGTCAAGTGTCACAAGGGGCGTATTTCGTTTCAACTTAGCTATTTAATTTTTAATCGTACATACAGAGGGAAATTTACTAGTAGTTATCGATACATTTTTTAATTAATTAAGTATACATTATATTATTAAAATTGTAAAATATATTTTAATTAAATATTACAAAAAAGAAAATAAAAATCTAAATGTTTTAAACAAAATCTAATATTTTTTAAAATTTTATATTATAAGGAATACTATCCCAGAGTTATAAACATAGTAGTAACAAGTAATGAATTTCTCTCAGTATATAATGTATATGTTGATAGCATTTTAACTACTTTTATAATGAAGTTTATTTTTCTAAAGAAGAAACGGAATAAAGAATTAATTTCATTTATGAATTTAATTATATTATTATTGCGTAATTTAAGTTAAGCATTCAACTATTTATAACTTTACATATCCTTTCAAAACCGGCCAAAATAATGTACTAAAATTTACTATACAATATACCCACTGGCTGACAAAGGTTTAAGTGGCAAATTAATAACATTAAATAAAGTGTTAATACTGGAAGGTACTAACATTTTCAGCGTTCCATTTAATTTAAGTAAAATGTTAAACTTGAATTATAGTCGTGATAAAATATTTGCATGAATTTCAAATTAAAGGAAATGATAGAAATTATAACTATTTCATTCAAAACTACACTTAATCAAGAAACTATGTCTGCACGTTAAATATTTTATAAATAGAAAGAAAAACGTTAAATTTATGTAGATACAAATATTAGATTATATAACAATGCGCAATGAAATTTCATATAATGTTTATTAAAAGTTTTAAATATTTCATGAAACTTTGTAAATATAATATTTCATATAAAATTCTAATTTTTCCTTAAATTTTATTCGAAATTTCTTTACACTATATAACGTAATTTTTCATTCAAATGCAAAACTTTTTGCCACGCATCTAATTAAAGTAAGTCTCGCAGTCCCAAAGAAAGTATCTAAATAAATAAGTAAAAACTGAACTACCGTTGCATTCAGTGATAAAAGTATTATTATTTAATTCAATTTTTCAAAATTATCAACGGGCTAGATTTTAAATTCGTCGCACTACCGTACTAATGTACAATTAAAGGCGTAATTCGAAGTGAATAATGACAGCGTGTTAAAATGAAAAACACATCGCTACTGCAATATAAGGCAGTATGTAATTTTCGAATTAGAAACACTGTCGCGCGTTAACATAAATAATTCATGATTCAGGATACAAATGTATTTGAAAACTCGTTTAGTCGACTGACAATATTAACGAAAGTTGAATTCAACAATTGGCTATTTTGCATCTCTTTTATGGTTCTGTCGTTTTTTTCTTCCTTTGGTTATAGATTTCGTTTAAATGAAATAAACATTAAAAAGTTATCACTTAATGAAATAGCGCCTATTATCGAAAAATGAATGTTGACAGGAGTGTCAGTTTTTAAAGTTTCATACATTTTGCACAACGAAACGTATACTTCGTTAAACCATTCTGTTTAAAAGTTACAAACTTATTCATATTTATAAATTATTTCAAACTTTTTAATTATTATACAAATTTAAATTCCTTTACATAACAAATTTGAAAGTACATTAAATTTCATAAAAAATAAAATCAATATGTTGAAACTGATCTGAGAATGATTAGTTAGTAATAGAAGCCGTGATAAAACTTGTGTTCTGAAATACTTAAAGGGATAAGAATGGAAAAGACACCCTGGAGTGACACTTAAGTGAGAATGATAACCATTATTTTCTTCTTATTCTACTGAAATAAAAATATTGCACTGACCCAGCATTAAATAATTTCGTCCATCCTAACATTTCACTATATAAACCAATTATTGAATTGTAATTGAGATAAAAAAAACTACTAATAATAATAAATCGGGATAGTTGAATAAATGTTGAAATAATTCAGGATATTTGAATGTTAGAAGTTAAAATTGTTAGCCGAGATTGATACGACAATTTATGACATTATCCGATATTGTAGGCGCGATTAAAAGAATTTTTGCGTGCGTGCTTATGGGACGATTGTGGAGCATGAAACGTCACCGTAAACGTTTCATGTCCCAAATTTAATTTCTGCGTGAGAGATACAACTGATAAATGGGCGACAGCACGTGTATGCCCGTAAAAATGCAATGGTGTAATAAATGTTCCACTTACTGGCGGAAATCGTGTCGAAAGGAACAGAACATTATTAATGCATGAACCACTATCGCGCGATCTTTACGAGGGAATACGTTCCTCTGCGGCGGGAAAAAGACCGTCGAATTGTAACCCCCGGCTGACTTCAACCGGACATCTTTAATTCAAACGCGTTTTAATGATTTCGCGTCGCGTTTAACTCTCCAATTGCTCGCCGCGTGTATTAAATGGAATGCAAATTTTCGATTAAACTGGGGTATTGTTATTCATAAAACTACGTTTTCAATATTTCCGCTATTGCTACTGCCGTTTAGAAATCGATCGTCCATTCTATGTTTTATCGCGAATGCGCAAACGAATAAGTTTTACCGATAATGTTAGTCTATGCGAACACAAGTAATTTTTTAGTACACTGAAATTATAATGTAATGGAGGAACTTGAGAAATTTGGTGTTCGGAAAGTTTAAGGTATTTTATAATGATTTTAGTAAACATGTAAAATACATGCACTGTCAATTATAGATAATAAAATTAATTAAATTTATAGCATCTCTTCTTCCAATTGAAACTAATTGTATACTTTCATTTAAAATTGATTTCTTGAATATAAATAAAATTATTCTTTATGTAAAACCATGCTTTGAAATAATACTTTTTTTATGTTACAAACGGTATTTCGATTTGTTTAGACAATGAATAGAAAATCTATTTGGTACAAGAATATTCTATTACTTTTAAGTAGACAGTTTTAGGAGCGTATATTTATACAAATATTGATAACGGGAAAAGAGATTTTGTGCTCCCTTTTTCATTTACCATCAACTGAGATACAGTTTTCCATAAAAAACCAAAAATATACTATCCCCCATTGTATAAATTATACTTGATTTTACGACTTAATTTTAGTATGCGCCAGTATACGAGCACCGACAGCGTATGATAAAATTTGCAGCATTAAAATCTCCTCATGCGAATCCTCGTAAACACGACTTTCTCAATATATGTGGGAAAATATATCATCGAATACGCGTGTAAGGTTAGAAATAAAAATGTATAACCCAGGGTTACGTTAGGAATTGAATCATCTTTCGCCGTGGCGATCGTATTTTTTATCCGACTTCTGCGACTTTAAAATCTTAAATTCACTTGCCCATGAAAAGGAAGTTAACGTAAAAGTTATTGGTCTGCTTTTTTACACAATATATATTCAATTCTAATTTCGCGAAAAAACTTTCTTCTTTTCATTATTTCACTCTATAATTAAAATAACTAAATTTTCAATTTAATTAGTAACATCTTATTTACCGAATAAAATTTATTTTATATTTTTATATATATATATATTACATATAATGTTAAAAATATAAATGCAAGAAATTATTACAATTATACATTATACTAATTAAAATACATATTATTAAATGTCTTCATTTAATTTTAAACTAAAATATTGAGTTAAAACATATAAATATTACACAACTGTAATGATCATATTTCATTAGAATTTCGCGAACAATTTTTGACGTCTGAATATCACAAAATATTTCTCCCATTAAATAATTTGAGTAACGCGTGTGCAAACAAAATGTGAAACGATAGAAGGTGTTTTCAATTTCATCCAGTTTTAATTAAATCTTGTAGGAAAAATGAAGTTTTAATGGAGCAATGTATCACACGCACGCTCATTTAGCGAACAATGAATATACATTACACAATTGTACGTGTTATAATAACAACGAACAGAATTTTGACGGAAAATATATTCATATTATTGGCTTAAAAAAACGAGCATAATGAAAATAATCATTTATAAATAACTCGGGACGGTAAAAGTGGCGAGCATGGTCGGAACGTGAAATACAGTTTATTTTCCCATGTTTTTTTTTCTATTAATGCACAATTGCGTTATGGAATCGATCAAGCATTTTTTACGAGTCGATAAAATTTTTGCTATTTTTCCTATCACTGTATGATATAATAAAACATGATGAATCAACTAACTTTCAAAGGATGAAAATGTGATTTTGATCTTTTTCATTATTGATAACAAATATTCAAGTAAAATGCTGAATAAATATGCAATGGAAACTTGTTACAACGAAATAACATCCGAATGAATTTCTTTCGCGTAGTTTACGCATCGTGCAATGATTGGCAAAAACGAATTCGTGTGATTAATTATGAAATTATTTCCACAAAGGTGTATAATTGCCGCCTTTTTATTTATAACAATTCGAAGTACGCTATAATCAAAATAGTGCTTTAGATGGAACAATTTGAACTGATCACGTATTGCAAAAGTATGAAACTAAATCGAAGGAAATAGATCACAATGAAAGTGGTGGAAATTCAGTGGAGTTGAACAAATCGTGCTCCGTAGGTAAAATTTCCTGTTATTTTTCTATATTGCCTGAATTGTTTTATAAATTATTCCTACGGAAATAACGCTTGAGAATCAAATATCAAGAATTTCGAGGCACATATTCAACAAGACCCCATTGATAAAAGTATTGCTTCAGAAGTATACACCAAGATGTATTAAGTTTCTATCAGAAGAGTGTACTTACTTTACATACGTAAAGCGTTTCTTTAGAAATTAACATTCTCTCTATTCCTTAGTATTGAGCTATTTGAAGATATAACATCAAGATATATTATTGGGAGTTGAAAAAAAAATATTTTCTGAAATATGACACTGTTTACAAGAATATAATTTTGTTCGAAAGAAATTAAGTACTGCGATAAATTTGAGTTTCTTTTTTTAACTAAATATTTCAATTTAGTTTAATTGAAGAAGATATAAACTATAATATCAACTATGCACGTAATTAATGTTTCCACAATATCGTTTATTTCCTAGTAAAAGTGAAAGTTCATTTCAATCGACTATTCCAAACTTCTCATGTTCGTTGATTAATTTTAATAAATTTGAATTCAAAAGAATATCATTTCAGGAGGAATAATATTCAATTGTAAATTGCATTTCTGTAAAATAATATCAGTTTTAACAAAATAAATATTGTTATTTCAAGGCAATACAAGTGTAATGAAATGTTGCTTTTATAAATCTGCGTAAATCTGATGAAATTTTATTTTAAAGTGGATATATCATTAAGCAAAAACGGCGGAACCTCATAGAATTTTAATGAGATACGAACTAAATCTCGAATGTTAATTACATTTAGAATAATATCAGCATGCACCTGCCACATTGAAGTACAGATTGAATGAAATGATTTTTGCAAAACTAAGTTTTATAAACTTATATTTCTAATTTTATATATTTAACTGAACATTGTATTAAATTAAAGCCTTTACATTTTTTAAATTTTCATTACATGTATATAAATTGAAGGAAAATGTTTGATGTTGATTCTTTTTTTAATTGAATTGAATTGAAAATTAAAATGTTAATACTAATGCAAGAAACAATAATAGTACATTTTGGCGAGATTCTTAAATTTATATAAGAAAATATAAGTTAAATAAAAACTGTACATCAAAAGATAATCGAATGTAAAAATTGAAAATAAAGATATGAAAATTGGCAATGTTTTATTTTTATTCAATCTAAATATTTACATTCATTTGTCCATCATAACACAGGTCCCATAATTGTTTTTTGTGCATTACTTTCTGATTCTAAATGTTCTAATTTTCCTAACATATCAAGATGGATATATTACGTCAAAGTTTTAAATTCCGTCTTAAAAATAACTATTTAAAAGTGTATACTTGACATAAATTTTAAAAATATTATTAGATTAGTTACTTGTTCGTTTCAAATTTCGAGATGTAATCGAAATTCTTTTGCGCTCTATTTATTAGCTTTTTAGCTCCATTAGCTAAGCGTATTAGGCTTGATAAACCATTCTCGTACTCCACGGGCAAATTTTCACTTCACCGATATATTCTCGCGTCACGGATAAATTCTCACGTCACGGATATCTTCTCATATCGCGAATATATTCTCTTGTCACAGACCGACGGACAAAAGTACTGCTAGATAAAAGATTAAAAAGGTCACTGAACAGAACGAACCATTAACCGCTTTTTATAAACTCCATTCGCTGATAAGAGGCTAATGAGGTATGATAATGCCAACTTTTTAATGACTATTATTAAAGTTTGGAATGTTTACATTTGCCAACAATTCAAGATCATTGCATTTTTAAAGCGACATCTAGGATTTTTTTTGAAATAGTTGAATGTAAAAAATTGAATTTACCCTAGTAAAAATCTGATGAGGCGTGCCACATCATATGTGTGGCCATTATAGGGATTTTCTGTGGCATACATTATAAGAGAATACCAGATTAAAGCCATATCAGAGCCTAACGTGGTATTCTGAGTAGGCGGCAATAAGTGTGTAACGGTGGGCTTCTTTATGGTCCTGATAAGGCACGCCACTTAAGCGGCATGCCATCTCGGGGCCTCAC
>JABFPN010000545.1:0-43947 GCA_022817305.1 Leptoteleia sp. ZL-2020
GGCGGGAGGGGCCGGGGCGGGGGGTGCGAGGGAGGGAGCGCGGCCGCGAGAAAAAGTACGACGGGCGGAGGAAAAAGGAGGGCGATATATGGCAGTGGGGTAACTGTCGCTGAAGCCGCACACGCTTGCTGCCCTGCCAAACTTTCGCGCTAATTCTCATTCACCAAAGTCGATTGGCTTGCTCGGACTTTGCCGCGCTCACCTTCTTCCCCGATAACTTTATAAGCCGAGATTAATGCGTTCGATTCCGTACGGGTAATTTACCGACTGCAATTCCCGTCCAGCTTTGTGCTGCTTCGGAGCAAGTTACTTGAACCCCCCCCCCCACGCTTGATGGAATATTCGGCGGGGATGATTAAAAGGAATGGCCCTTAGATTGATAATAAACGGTGGTTCGCCCGATACCCCGGACGACCGGTCCCGGAGCCGGCTGGGCTAAAAACCATTCGCAGATTCATGAGCCGATTTATAATTCAGCGCGGCCCCGCGCGGTCGGTTGCCGCGAGCGGGCACAAAAATTGGAATCGTGTACTCCGTGTAATCTGATTGTTTCGAGCTTACTTTGACGGTGGATGTTTTAATAATTGCCCGGGCAACGTCGACGGAAAGTAAGTCAACGTGGCACGAACTTTCCAGATAGGGAGCAAGTTATGAATCCGATAGGAGTGGGTGGGAGGGGGGGTTTGTACAAAGGATACTTATTTTATAACCGCAAAGTGACAAAGTTTTACGACTTTGCGATTCGAAACGACGTCGGCGTATGGTAGTGAATTAATCAGACCTCACTCGCACGACAAAGTCAATTTCCCCCCGGCATAGTTTCAAAATCTCACAGCCAAGAAACAAGTCAAGTGCAATCCCGCCGCTGCCTCCACCGTGCGCGTGGAAATTCACATTGTCGCGCGTTTTTGAACGAACCCGCGAGAGCGAAATCGTGCGACGCCGCGCGATTGCCAATGCGAAACGCGCTTCGCAATCCCGTTGGTTGCTTTACACGGGGCCGTCGCAATACCGCCCCTTTGTTGTTGCTATCTTTTAATTTCGTTAGGGCCCATTGTTCAAATCCTAACACCCGGGGTTGTTTGTAAGTGCACAAAAGGTTCCCCCCCCCCCCCTCTTTTCTCACCTGTTCTGGTCGGCTCGTACGACGAGACGATGATTTTAATGTTATCGCGCGTTACATTGCCGTCTGCTTAGTCATTTTCGTATCGAAGCGGGGGGCTAAAGTTCCCCGCGCCGCAATTTTTGCGCCGTTAAATTCAAAGGAAAAATGGCTCGGGGAATTCCCGCCCCCGATCTCATATACTTTTTTAAAAATCGATGAAAAACGGCAGGGAAAAATAACAAAATCATCCCCGAAGCGCTCGGATATATTCGGACGGATATATTGAAAATGTACCGTCATGATGGGGAGGATTTTGTTATGGAAAATAACTAATATTAAACTGTCGAAACTTGGAAGAGTTCAATTAAGAATTGAGGCGAAATAATAAAGGCGATCTAAAGTCATTGTAAAAAAAAAGGTCAATGAAATTTCGCCCTTTTTTTTGTTTTTCTTTTGTCAGACAAATGGACGCCTTTAATAACGTTAAACTATAATTGGAAAGTGCATTTTAGTTCGTTTATTTCGCAAAATAAAATATTTCGCTACTCGCCGAGCTTTTGCGCCGCGCCAAATGAGTAAGAAGAAATTACAATGCGAATGCAAGACAATGGAACTTTTTAAAACATTAAAAACTTGAGAATGCAGGATGCGAGAAAACAAAAAAAAGAAAAATAATCTTCGCCGTTGCGTTGGGAGTTAAAAATATAAACTTTCGTGAAATGTGGGGAAAAATCGTTTTTCGTATGCATATTATTACACGCCTTTTGATACTCGCATTTATTATTTTAGTTATATTTATAACCACTGTTATCGCCAGCCATTCGACGTATAAAAATCCTATTTGGGTCGAGCATCGCTTCCGCGTGGATCGATTTCGATTTCCAATCGACCGATTGATCGATCGTTATGTTCTTATCGCGTTGCTCTAAGGTGTTGTCGATTTAGTGACTTTGCCAACTAGATCCTCCGCTTTTAGAAACAATTAGGTCACAATTGCTCAAAAAATGAAATCCCTTTTTACTTCAATTAAAAACTTAGTCGAGTGCTTTTCAGGGATAATTATTATTGAAGCCGTAAATAAAAAGAATTTGATACAACGTGATTCGTTATTTAATTCTTTTTCTCTCTTTTTTTTTTGTTCCTTTTTTCCGTCTCGAACGGCACATTGTTTTACTTCAAATTGACTATACTATACGTGAGATTTCATTTTAACGCGTCGCGTAAGAACTGCTGAGAATGAAGCAGATGTTTTAAACTCAAGCCTTTATTCAATTAAAGCAAGAAACACAATTTCCGAAATTCGTATACTGAGAAAAAAATGATTACACTGTATCTAAAAATTGGGACAGATCATAGTAACTTGTACAATTCTCATAACCATTATTAAACTGTTTGTCAAATATGACAAGATTATGTCATTTGTCCCCATTTTTAGATACAGTACAATAATTTTCATCCCAAAGTATTTCTTAAAGTAATTTGAATCAGTACTAAATGCAAGTCTTCTTTCACTTTAGAGTAAAATTCAGGTTTTCTGTTAAAAATATTTCGTCAAATAAAAACCGTTAACTTTTGTTAAAATTTAAGAGCGGTGCGGGCAATTTATCAATAACCAAATTATCCAAACAACCATTTCATCCAAAATTCCAAACACGTAAAACTCCCTTTATTTAACATAAAAACTTGCCGCAGCGTCTTTTTCGTCAAAAGAGGGCCTTTCACCTGAACGTCACAACTGAACCCGCACTATCATATATTTATGTTTACCATAATTTTTAGAAAGATAGTTAAAGTCTATATTTATCCCAAAAATATGATAATACGAATTCTCCCATTTCCTGGTAAATTTCCACATGGGACCTAGACCAACAATCTCTATCTATAATTATTTCTACTGTTAATAATAGTAAAATTTAAAAGTCCTGTAGTAAATATTAGTACAAAAATACTACAAATTGCTCTGATAATGATCAAATTTACTATTTTTAATAATAAAATATTTCACCCTTCAGGAGATATCCTCAAATGGATATAAATTGTTTTCAATTTTACTATTACTTTTCTCTCAGTGTAATCTATCGCGATAAATATTTTAACAGCCGCAGTTGGATATGTTGAATGTGTAACCAAGCGGAGCCCTCCCCTGACGATAATTAATCAATAGAAAATGCCCACGTTTTCGGAATCATCCAATTTGTTTAGCGGTCTCCGCGCACGTCTGCGCGCGCCTTTCACATGGCAGACAATAACGAAACTAACGTAACCCGCGTAATCTTCATCGCGTACGTTACAGTTGCAATGGAATCCGTTGCCGACGAGTGTCATTGCACTTAAGGCCGACGAGTGGCAGAAATTTTTGCGCGCACAGTGACACGCGAGTTCGCTAGCAAATTGGCAACGCTGGGTGCCCCGAGGGAACCGAGCCGCGCAGATGTTACCGGCAACTTATAGCCCGCGCTTAAGAATGACCGATGATGCATCGATTATTTCGGGGCGTTGATTTGCATCGAAAAGACCGAAGAGCCCGGGACAAAACACGAGCAGCAAGAGATTCCCGTACAATCCCGCCACATGTACGGTGTGCCACGCGCGAACACGCCTTGCAACGGCATTTCTCCGTTTGGACCATCCACTTATAGATATGGACCGCGCGTCATCGGCAACGCAAGACCTTTTAGAAAGAGTTGCCAAACACTTTATGGCATTTTCTCTTTCTCCACCCTCTATCGTTAATGTACGCAGACAACAAAATTGGAACAAAATTTACTATACCAAGACTGATGGAAAATCATTCCATAAATCATTATTACTTGGTAAGTATCAAAATATTGGTAAACGTCCTTTAATTTTTACTATACTAGATGCTAATAAATTGTATAAATGTCGTATTCTTTCGACTGTTAACTTATTAAAAGACCATACCAATATGTTTTACGTCAACGATGTTGTACAGTATAGTAATTTTTGTTCCAACTTTTTTCTGCGTGTGAACGACACTATCGATAGTTTGGACCAGGGTTATGACACTCAAGGTTCCAAACGGATTTCAAATAAAACGTACCAAGTAATTAGTTATCAGTAAAACTACACTGAGAAAAATGAAATAGTATATTTATCAATAAATTCTGGGGTATTGAACCTATATGTACTCTGTAGGTGTAACTGTAATAATTTATGGGAAAACTAAGTATATGTAATGCATACAGTTCTATAAACATAGAATACTATACAATGCGTATAGAAAACATTCCCAAAAATTATAAGTGATACACATACAAAGAACGTATAGGTTCAGTATTCCAGGATTTATTGCTAAATATGCTATTTATTTTTCTCGGTGTACAGTAATTAGACTAGAGATTGTCTTTCTTTTGTTGACAGGACCAACTCATACATGGCACCACCTACAAATTGAGGACTATAAAGAATCTATGAATTACATAGACTTTACGATGTCACACCCCAGTTTCGAACCTCTTACGATTTGCAACAATCTCGCAAATAAAAGAAAGCACGGCGACGAGAGGAGGAGGACAAGCAGCGGACAGGCGAGAAGGCGAAAAGGTGCTGGGATGGCAATAAATAGGCGAACGAAAACAAAACGAATGAGGGAAAATGGAGTATTATTATCGCGGCCATTTGCCGGTCGTCGCCAGTTTACGGGTTACGGCAATCAGCGACGGCATTTAATTTCCCAACGCGCGCTCTGTACGTGGCGTCCCAGCGCGCGCAACTAATTGTTAGCTTCTTTACTGATTTCGGTCGCATTCCATTTATTTCGCCGGGTTTTCATGCCTCCCCGGCGTGCGATACGTCATTTCCCGCGTACGTTCGATTCACGTCTCTGCGAAATAATGCGCTGCATTATTTTTTTTTTCCCCGGTGCCACTTAATCGGGTCCAACTTGACAGATTCGCCCATTTGTTTCGGGGCAGATGTTTCCCGGCCCCCCAATTGTCATTCGGCAAAAAATAAAAAAAAATAAAAAATAAAAAAAATGTTAATCCGAGCGCGCGCCCCGGTTATAATTACAGGACTCGGTTAACCGGTAATTGGCCCGGCGAAATTACAACGCGCGATGGAAAGTTACAACTTTTAATTAGGATCACGCGTGGCTCGTGTGCCCTGAGAAATTCATTGTTTATAATGGAGAGTCATGTAATGGTAATTGAACCGGAGATACGTTTGGCAAAACTCTAATGAAGAGCCCGGGCTCGTACGCTCGGCTTCGGCTTAATTTTTGTCCCCAATTGTCGCGCGCGCCGTCTATGAATTTTCACTGGCGGAACGCGCTCCCGACGTCGAATTGGCCGCAGGCTGTTCCCTAACGTTAACGTACTTCGGACGAAAATTTGTTCAAACGCGCGGGTTATCCTAAGATACGCAATTTTAATTTCCGCCTTATTACTCCCAGTCTAACCGGGGGGGAAGCCAGTAAATTCATTAAATGCATGTAACGCCGCCCGTGTGTTACAACAAAAGTAAATTGGTGCACTTGCGCGAGTGAATTCTACATATTTGCCGAGGTAATTTATTCATCAAACATTACTCTTGGGTAGGGCAAAGTTAAAACTTATTGCTACGAGAATGGTTCTTTAATGTATTAAAATGCAAATTCATTCAATTCCAAAGATCCAAGATATCCACCTCAAATATATTTTTAATAAGAATTTTACTCATTTGGTGCCATACTGGGATAGCAAAACTTATTTGTCACTTCAACAAATGTTATAAAATGTTGTAATACTATCGAAAATATTGATTCTTCAATATGAAAATGAAATTGGTTTATCAGAATATAATATTCTTTATGTGAAACGAAATGTTGGGAATTGCAATAAATTTACTTCTTTGGATTTCGTTTCAGAAGATAATTGTCTCTATTTCAACATCTTTTCCATTTCACGCCTTCTTTTTCATTGGAGAATTATTACTATTTACATCGTACATATTACATTACTGTATTTCCTTTTTCTCTTTTGCAAATCCCTAGTATCGAGAAGACGTAACACTTCAAACATCATAAATATAGTTATCTCTCCAAACTCATCCGTTATTGCATGGAAGACGTTATACACTCAACATTTATTCACACAGCGAGAGAAAAAAATATCAATTTTTAATACAAAGTTTACTAGTTCAGCATTATGTTTACAGAATATCGTTATATGGTAAAATAAATTATTAAAATTTATAAATCAATTTTCTAAAGCTTGTAATACCGTGTATATGCAGCAATATAAAGATTTAATTTTACTATAAAAAATTGGATTCCAACCCCAGAAGGCAATTTATGAACAAACTTAAAATAAAATATAAAATAAATGCCAATAAATAAAGTACTTTTTCCTATATATTTATTGGAATAAATGTTCTATTATAGTAATTCTTTCATAATTTATCATAAGAATGTTCATAAATTGGCTTTTGGAATTCGAATCCAATTTTTCATGGGAATATTAACTGTTTTATTATTCTGAGTGTAGTTTTGTAAAATGTTGACACATAAGTTAGCACCATCTAATGGACGAAACGTAAAATAAAAAGTTTATCAAAATATTAGAATTCACTTTACTACAATTTAAAATCTCCCACTTTAAAATCCCCCAATTTTTAAATATTCCTTTTTCATCCGAGCAGAAGCGAAACGGCAGAAAAAGTCACAACTATTCCATCACGCAGCCGAGGATCGCTCGGATTGGATCGCAAGGATCAAGGCGCCATTCCGCACTCGAAATCCGTACGTTACTCCAAATTGGACGAGTTGATCGGTATAAATTATAAATCGCCGCGAAAAAGGGAGAAAGCCGAACCGGGCGTTAAATCCCAAACGGTACAAACTAGAATCAATTTCGCCTTGGCTAATTTATAGTTTTTAAATGTTTAAAATACGATGGATACCCGTTGAGCGGCAAAAACGTATTCATGAAAAATGAGCGCAAGATTGACTCGCAAAGGTAAGCGCGGCAGACGGAAAGAGAAGGGGGGGAGGGGGGAGTTTGGTACCAGAGGAACAAAAAAATTAATGCGAAAGAAGTAACTGTTTTACACGTCATTTGTTTTTAGCCCAAGCCCCCGGAGTACATTTATCTTGGGCCGCGGCGTTTCTTGCCGCGCTAACTACATCATACGGGAATTAAAGCCGCATAATACCTCTAATTAGTACAAAGATAAAAATGATCCTCTAAATATCGCACTCTAATTAACCCGGCCGCGCGCGTTCGTTTTAATCATTGCCGCGCGCGCGCGGCAATTAACACCGAATAATCCGTCAAAAAGCGAGCCCGTTGAAAAGCCGTGAACCAACGCCACGTAGAGGAGGAATCGAAACACGTTCTCGGCGACAAAAGGCGTCGACAAGTTGCGCGTTTTATCAACAAAATCAGCACCCCCCCCCCCCTCCCCGTCCAATATCAGCTTTGTCTCGCTCGGGTCCACGCGGACGTTTCTCAGGCTCGTTATTAAATCGGGCCGGCTAAAAACGAGTGACGGGTCGTGGACGTGAACGAGCAGGAGGAGGAGGAGGTCATCATTGGGAAAAGTTTCCCTCTCAAACGCCACGGAGGAGCGCAAAATTGCCAACATTCAATCGTGAAAGTCTAATGACAAATTTACGGCCGTCCAAGTTATCGGTTTCGACATTTTTCGCGATAAACCGTCGATAGGAAATTTCGTTATTTTCCAACGGCAATAATAAACGGTCTGGCAAATTAAACTAATATTCGCGCAGTAATGATAATGATAATAATATTTATAATTCCCACGTTTGCTAATGGGATACACCCTCAATATTTCGCGAGATAACTGCTCTTTCAACGAATAGCGCGTCGTTAAGTCGGTATCGAGTTGGATGACCGCGGGACTCACGTTTACATCATGTTGTTAACCTTTCTCGAATGAACACTAAAAGAGACGTTGATAGCCTGATCGGACGATAGCACTGGCTAGTTCAATGGAATTGAACTTTAACTTACATATTTATCGGCCTGCCACGTCATGCCCGCGAAACGCGAGGCGAAAAACACGCGAAAACTCCTAAAAGCGCACTTTCGCGGAATCGATAAACGAATAATAATAACCGTCCAATTAATTATCGACGCTCGGTCACGGCGCGATTGCGCAATACGAGCGCGAGTGTCGGTCCGGCTAATTGGCGCGTATTTCATATTTCTCCGCGTCCGGGGATTATTCCTACGCGATTCTCATAAATCCCGCGACGCGTCCATAAATCTCATTAATTGGCGCCTTTAATTGTTACTATAAATTTATCGGCATTTGTTGCTCAAAAGCTCGCGCGGCCCGCTCGAGGATGCGCGCGTCATTTTTTCCTCATCCTTTTTTTCTTCCCCCCCTCCTCCTCCTATAAGCCCCCCACCCCACCCTTTCGCTCTTTAACGACCAGTCAGTCATTCCGAGATAATTTATAGTTGCGCGGAAGGAAGATTGGCCGGTTTTTCGGGGCCCGTTTGCGTGGGTGGCCCGCCGCGTCTTCGTGCGTACGACTTTCGTGCAACGAATTTCCACCTGACTACCGACTAATAGTCACGTCTCGGTTCTTTATACGCTTTGCCGGAAATAAAAAATGCAAGCGTTTCGCTCGGCACGACATTCGCAAAACAAGTACATTAACGTCGCTTTTTGCTCCACTTTTTTCTCCCTCCTCCTTTCCCTTTTTTTTCCTTTCCATCCGTCGATCAATTTTCGATTACAAACGATCGGATTACGCAACCGGTTGGATTTAACATACGAATTTTACACCTATTCCGCCCGTGGCGGCAATTCCGTACCGACTCTCTTATTATACGCGATAAACGAATTTAGTATGTGATGTAATGTCGCTTTTATGAATCCTTTCAGTGGCAATTAACAGTCACGAGAGAAATGATTTCTTTTTCTTTTTTTTTTACTTCGTGCATTGCTTGTAAACATTTTAGATAGCAATTTCAAGAATCGTCCTGTTCTACGATATTCTGTATAAAAAGATAAATGTCGGTATTGGGACAGTCTAGTAAGCAATCTGGCGATCAATCTACATTTAATATGATATATATCTGATGAAGGTCTGGCGAGTGTCTGGACAACGCTTCTGGTAATTCGCCAGATGTAATCTCGATCAATAATTGGTGGGATACAAGTCTGGCAACAGTGCGGGTGAAAATAAATGTTAACAAATATTTCAGAAATAAAGTAATTCTGCCGCCAAAATTGCCGTCAATCGGCGAACTTGAAAAGGCTGACAAATCTTGCGCGTCCTTGAAATTAAAATAGCCCTGACGTGGTTTAGCAATGCGAGTCAATTATTTGTCACTTACAATGGAAAGTCATTACTAAATCCGCGCGGTGAGATTTTCGGCGTGCGCGATTTGCATATTAATATAAATACGCATAATAGGGGTTGCAGCGAAGCCCGCACGGTGATGAATGTCCGTCTTGACACTCGTACTTGATTACTTCCTTTGATATTCTCGTGATTCACGCGCGAGTCAAGCGTTGCTTTAATCCTTATGAGTTTATGTCCTTCATTTGTCCTCGCCGGCCATTTACGTTGGAATTACATGAACTCTCCGGCCCGTTCCGTCGCACGAGCCCGGCCTACCCACGACTCCGCAACTTTGAGCCCCCTTTTATTCGCGATCATAATACACCTACTCTCGAACTGGTAGAGGCCTGTTCATCATGTCATTGTCGCCGACGACAGGTCCACTTCCGGTGTCCATTCTCGCGTCGCGCCGACCACGTGTCTGCCCGCGTAAGGAGAGGTCCCGAGGACGACTATTTAGTTGACGTTAATCACTGGGTGGTTGTCCCGATGCGGTGGTTCGGCAGACGTTTATGAGCGGTGCTTGCGCTAATGCACGCTGCCTAGACCAAATGGATGGTTATGGTCTACGTTTAGTTATGTGCTGTGGTGTGGGAATAGATTTCAGAGTAATTATACGGCCAGGCAACCATACTTGCTAATCAATTAAACGTTGATCGTTGAATGCTTTATGGCCAAAACGCACAGACGCTCGATTGGTAAAGTAACTCGAATATTAACGCCTTGTGCGGACAAAAAAATATTCGCTTTGGTAGATAAATGAGTTTATCTGCAGATTTTTCAGTAATTTAGTAAGAATTTATTTTATTTGTGGAAAGAATTGAAAAATAACTATCCTAAGTTAGTACAAAGTATCAGTATCTTATAGGGACTGAACATAACCTCATTATGTCAACGAAAACTGCTTCGATATCTGTGTTCCGAAGATTTGGTAAATTTGTATATAATTCAATGACTTCGTTAGGTCAGTTTTCATAAAATTAAGTCACATAAATTTGTTCGACTACGATAATTATAATTTTTATTTATGTCCAAGTTTTTTTCCGTGTACTAATTTCAATCAGGCATTGTTTATTATTTTATGTTCCCTAATTTTTCCGATAATTAGTTTGTTTATATTTTTTATATATGTCTTTTAATGAATTTTAAAAAATTCTATATTAATTTAACTTTTATTTCGTTCGAACTGTTTACAGTAATTATGATTTACGAGTGTTTTGAATCAATGTTCGCAGGGTGCGTTAAATCTGTAGGATTTGAAAAATAATTTTGATAATAACGTTCATTAAATTGTTCAATGAGCAACATTTGCAATTACATGTGTTAATACGCGATCAGTGAAAAATGGTTGCGCACGTATTATTATGTAATTATTTAAATGTTGTGTAAATTGGATAATTAAATTTGCGTACGTTCGTGTAATTTCAACAACACAAGGGCCATAGTTCAATATCTTATCGTATAATCTATTGAGGAAACTGAGAAAGTGCAATTTTAAAATATAAAATATAATTCATTAATATTCAGCTGGACAAAAGTGCATACAATGCCTTATTATTCCTATTTTCTCTTTCTACTTTTAATTGAAAATGTTCGCTTTATTGTACATTTAATTAATAATTGATAATTATTAAATATAACAGGATTACAAAAGTGTGTTCAGTAAATTATGTTTTTATGATTATTAATAATTGTTAAATAAATAAATTTATTCTTTAATATTAAATACGAGTATTAATTAGTGAATAAAAAAGTACTTTTAAATTAAAGGGCAATTATTTAATAATTAAATTCATTTATTTCGTGTAATTAGTTGATAACGGTAAATTATCACAGTGGTCTACAAATTGTTTAATTTCATCGATTAAATTTGTAGGATTTTTGTTTTTATTTAACAATACAAAGTAGTAGTGAATACCTCGAAAAATCTTAATCGAAACAAACGAAAATGCAAATCTGAGTTAAGTCTATCTAAATGAACCCAATTATTTTTCCAAGTAGCTCCATATTTATCAACACAAGCGAAATAAAACCATAAGCAGTGCATAAAAAGCGAGTTTCCCCGTTTTTTAAAAAATTACAAACCACCCGAACCTTTCATTATGCGCCATTTTGAAGGCACTTGAAAGCGAGCCACAACAAAGTTGTTTGAGCCAAAGGTGGCAGTTTTTGTAACGTTACTCTCACTTCATTTCGCACTATAAATATCTCAACAACAATAGCAAGGGAAAAAGTGTTACATGTCCTGTAAATCATCGGCTTTGATTATTCTTCGGCGGCGCATTCAAACTCCGCGGCAATCGGTTGCAAATATTGCCCAATAATTTTTCGCTTTTGCATTGTCCCCGATTATAATCAGCCGCGCGGCGTTTATCGCATCGCGCGCCGGCGGAAAGAAAAAGCGCGTGCCACAAACAAGAATCTCTCATTGAAAGATCATTGTCTGAATGGCGAGGTCTGGCAACGGCGCGAGCGCCTCGTGTACCATTGTGAAATTGAATCGGGATCACGTAGGTGGTTTTCTTTTCAATTTAAAAAGCCTCGACACGCATTGTCCCGGTGCGCGATAAGCGTAAAAATGCGCGATCGCAATTGCGATCGGAATTTTAATCAGTTTCGACAATTTTCCTGACATTTGCCGCGCTCGTCGCGGATAAATCATGCGCCGCCGCCGTGATTTATTGGGTTAAATTACGCGAGATTAAAGTCCCGCAGTTCCGTTTCGCCGTTCGCCTTTTGCCCCCCCCCCCCCTCCCTACCACCTCCTCCTGCTATTCCGCGCCGATCATTTTTGTCCGATTCGAAAGTGTCTTGTCCAATAATGCGCTGCCTTCGTAAGTCAGTGACTTATGCGGACACGGACAGTTTTGACTGGTAAGTAGAATTCCCGCGGTGCCATCCGCTGCGCCGCTCGGGGCCTTGTTAATCGTCCGTGTATACACACTTACGGCACACAAACGGCGCGTCGTTACGAAACTATTTATACGCAAACGTATCGCCGCGAACGAGTATGTTTGCGCGCAATTGAGGGGCACTTTACGTCCGTTGCTTCCTTTAATACGAGTTTTAAAGACTTTTCACCCGCGCAACCGATCATTCGCGTTATCGCGGAACACTTGTAACATTATTGTTTGCTTTTCAGTTGGGACGCATTTCGCCGAGGTGTCAAGTTTTCTTTCCGTTTCTGGTTTAACATTTTCGGAAATGTTTCTTTCAAGTCAATTGAAAGTAATTTGTTTTAAATTTGTTAAGGTAATGTCCACCATGGAGGATACAATTTTTTTTATATTAGTTGCATTAGGTGATGTTTATAATTTATTTTAATTTATAAATTATTATCTTCCTAAAGCTCAATACCTCCGTTAACGCTATTAAATAAATTATTTAGTAGACATAACAGGTAGTGGAATAAACAGTTGTTTATTACAGGATTTAAAATCAACTGGTTTAAAGTTAAATGGCATTATTTTTACACGTTAAGTCAATTAAATTTTCTTTAATTGCTTCATTTTTTTTCTCCGTTATTCATATACTAAATCTTTTCGAAATACTTCATTCTAATTTTATCAGACAAATCAATTTAATTCTTGCACAAGTGTAAAATACTTTTATTCTGCTTTTTATTAACATAAATAACTGTTTAATTAGTAATTGCATTATTGTATATCGTTGAAAGGACATTAAAAATGAAATCTAACAAGCATTATTTATATTTATAGTAAATCAATTATTTTTAATATTGAAGAATATTTATGCAAATATATTGTCGTCCATAATTACAGACCACTCCTATAATTGTTCATTCCCAGAATTTTTTAAATTACCAAACAGTGATTTTTATATTTATAATCTTATATCATAATAAGCTGTACGTATTAAAAATTTAACCTTTATCTTAAGTATACAATACATAACTAATAAGTTATATTCCATAAGACCTATGACATTTAATGTTTTCGCTAATTTTTTTTACGTTTTTACTAAAATGAAGGATTGTTTTACTATAAATTATTACAATTGCGTGTACCTTAATTATTATAATTACTTAACGTTTACTTCATTTGTGTTCTTGACACATATAGTTATGTATTTAGTAATAATTTATTATGTTAATAAAAGCTAAAAAATAATTGTAGAACAATTGTTTACCAGTGCTGGCCCGACGTTGATATTTATTAAATTTAATGCAGTACGTTTTTATCTTGTGGGAAATATTTTAGCAGAGTGTACCATTCGATAAGGATAATAATTTTAACAAAGAATTATAATATCCAAGTATCCATATAAATTGACTTGTACAGGATTATTAATTATACAATCCATGTAAAAAGTTATGTTTTATACGAATAAAAAAATGTTCACATTATTATTTAAATAAGATAGTTAGTGATAAATAATGTTTAGAATAATATATACATATAGACGTGTATGTACAATGTGAAATTAATTATTATGTAATAATTGACAGTGATTCATTATAATCAATGAAGCAAGAAGTGTACGTGATTTATACAAACTCGATTATTTAAAGCAAATACTTAATTAATGCGACATAGCAATAAATATTCAATGCACGTGTAAAATTTTTGTACTGAATATTACAATATATTAATAGTATTTTCATATTCTATTCTAATAAAATAGCTAATCGATACATTTACATATGTATCTGGAAAAAAATATTTAATAATCAGTCCATACACTCGTGACAAGTATGACATTTTAATTTTGACTATCCCAACAAATCATTAAACTAAACTAGAATTTTGGTTAACGCGGAAATAAACCAGATTTTTTTATCTCCACACAGCCTCTTGTCATTTTATACGAAAGACTATTGGCATTATTAAAAGTTTTATGCAGCTTTGATTAATACGCAATATTTCATCTCACAATAAGTAACCTGTTCACATTTTCTTACATCCCATTAACATTCAAAAGGCGGAAAAAAAGTCTTGCATAAAGGCAGAGCTATCGTAGTAAAACAACGTTTTAATTAATATCCCGGGACAATAAAAAGTTGACTAAACAATGGCCACCACTTAATGAAATATATATTTTACAAAACGGCAGTCTCTTTTTACACGAACATTCGTGAATAATTTATGAAACGCTATTAATACAAATATATGCGAGGCATTGCGTAAAATGCCTCAATTCATAATCGCGGCGCAAAGGATTATGCGTGATAGGAGAATCAGTTGACTGATCCATAAATTAAAACATTAAATCTGCCTGTCAAAGAGACGTTTCAATTTTCAATCATTGAATACAACAATATTAATAGGTCATCATCAATCATCATTTAAATTCGAAATAACTCAACTTCCTCCTACCTCCCACCCCCGCCCTCCCCGCGCGCACTCCTCGGACGCGTGAATTACGTTCGACTCATTTATCCCGCGGCTCGATGCGTCGCCGTGGCGAACTTACGGTGTTCCAAAGGATTTACGAGATTTTCGCATTTAACCGGTGACACATTGTTAGGAAGAGCCTTATGCACGGCCGGAGAATAATGCAAGGCCTCATTTACACACGCGGGGACGTAGGTGGGCCAAGCGGCGCGTGATTTATCGCGGTTTGAGTACTTAATAATAAAAAAATGCTTTTCAGCATTCCTAGACGGATCCGACGAGAATTGACGATTTCACGTGGTGCCGCGCCATACGTCAAAAAGGAACGCACGTCCTCCGGGGGCGACGTCGCAAAGGCAACGTCCCGATTATTAATAAGGCTAATTTAGCCGACGCCGGTGATTGATCGCGGCGGATCCATCTTGATAAGGTCACCTTTTCGGAGGTAGCCAGTCGGATTGATACATTAATATCAATCAACGTGATTATCGCGCGGGCTAACGGCCCGAAATATTAATACGGCGAATGCATCAACCATCCCCGGGCTCGGATTCAATTAAATGTTTCAATTATTCGCGGCCAATGAAACGGAACCGTGATTTATCGCTAATCCGGTATCCCAGGGCACGAATCCGGCTGTGATCGAGCGCAAAAGGAACGCATGTTTTGCCGATAAACAATGCGTGTTTTTTCGCTCGCCCGTGTCGGCGCGAGTTCGTTTCGACTGTGGGATATTTCTCGGTTAGAGCCGTCTCTCGTTTGTTATCGTGTTCAACCGCGAGGAACGAGCACCTTCAATTTAACCTTAATAAGATCGATGGATCTCCCACGAGGTTGGCCGATACGCAACCGATTCCGTTCCGACCAGGACCGCAAATTAATGTCCCTTAACTCGGGGCCGGGGTGTACGGTTTCGCCGAGTCCAACGGGAGGTAATTTCATACGCCCGCGTAATTACGCAATGTCCTCGCTCGATCGCACGACGCCGCTCGCTCAATTTCCCCTGGAGGTCGCGGGTTCGCGAACCTTCACCCGAGGTCTAATTTGCCAAACTCCTAAATCACCATTCAACAACGCTTCCTTCCAATCTTGACGCGTTCCCAACAAAAGTTATTTTCTTCTCGTTGAAATCATTCCGCTGATCGATTATAAACTTGATTTACCAGTCGCGGAGGTAGGTGGATCGCGTCAACAGATGGCGCTAGGATCAGAGCAAACGATTCGTAATAATATGTATGATTTTCCACCTCTGAAACTATTATTAAAATAACGTGATGGGTATTCTTGGAGAAGCTAAGACAGTTTTTCTCATTCGTTATCGTTCAATATGATAAAGATAGAAAAAGAATGATTATTAAGCGAAACAATGTTTTATTAGTGATTTAAAAGGTTGGTACACAGGGAAAAAAGTAGGGATAAAAATTATGATACTGTATCTAAAAACTGGGGACAAATGACATATTCTTGACTTGTTAAACAAACAGTTTAAAAGAGGTTATGAGAATTGTACAAGTTATTATGATTCAGTATAATATTAATTTTTGTTTATCTTATACACTGATAGAAATATCATAGGAAAAGTTAATGTTTTTAACTGTTTTTCAGAGGTATATCTGTCTTTTAGTAAAAATTACTGTTTTTTAAAAGGAAAAATTTTTGTTTTATTTATAAATATAACATTTAAAACTAGTTTCTTTGCTTTTAAAAAACTGTAAGTTTTACTGAAAAACGGATATACATCTGAAACACAGTTAAAAACAAAAAAATAAAGAATTAATTTTACCATAAAAAATTGGGGTAAAAAAAATGTTTGCAGATTTATTAGTTTTATTTTTCTGGGTATACTAAGTTTGACAAGATGTCATTTGTCCCCATTTTCAGATACAGTATAATAATTTTTATCCAAATTCTTTTCTCAGTGTAAAACATCCTCCTGGGTTTGGCAGAGTCAAGGATCAATGGCGACTCCAAATATCCTTTTCGCGAGTCGCAGAATTCCAGCAAATTTCAGGTTGCCCAACTAAGCACGACAGTTGCGCCACCGCTGTGCGTTCATTTCGCGAAGAAATCTCGTTAACCGATGGTAATTCATTCACGAAAGCCGGCGATCAGAGTCGATAGCGATCGGTTAGATTCGAGATTATTCCCTCGGCGTTTCAGCGCGATCAGATTAAATGGTCGAAACGCGGGACAGTTACAAAGCAACGGATGTCAGCCGCGAAAATTCAACGGCCGCTCTGTGCGGCCATTTTTCGCATTGAAAATCAACGTAATTGGTGTCTTATTAGCGCCGGACAACTTCATCGCGCCGTAATTGTGCGTAAACTCGATTGCGATTATTTATGGCGGATGACGAGGTGCCGAAAATCGACTGGAATTCGCGGACGCGCATATTCGCACGTTCCGGAAGATCGCCGCAAGAGATTAGGCCTTCGACAGTTAAACACGACTGCCTTCATCTTTCGGTACCGTTTTTTTATCCTTTTTCTTTCCTTTTTTTTTTCGTGACGGCTACACGACTTTTCGCTGTAAAACTGGTCGCATAATCGCACCATCTTATGTGAGATGTCCACATGTTCCGCCAGCGAACCTTTTAACAACGCACGTCTCATTATCTGCACGGACGTTGCGTATGGTCCTCGTAGTTAATTGCCCGTTCCGCGAGCTTCACCGAGAACAACAATTTAGTAGAAGCCACTAAAACTTTAGTTGCTCGGTTTAACAATAGTGTTTTACATTACCAAATATTTTCCTCGGTAAAATTTCATTCGCAGTTATGTATATCCTTCGGCAGGATTTGTCAAATTAATACAGAGGTTATTAATGATCCAAATGAATTGTAATAAAATTATTAAGGCAAAATTGGAGGACATAAAAGTACGGTATTTTTGACATTCTTCCCTCTTGTACGAGAGGTTAACCTCTTTTTGATTTAAATATCTCGTTGTGCCTTACCTTTTAAAAAGCTGCAATAGAGGCAGTTCAGAGAGAAAAAAAAAACTTTATATAATTAAAAGTGAGTATAAAATATATAGCTATTGAAGTTGAAAGGATTCATGGCCAGCGCGAAACAAAACCTAAGTATCAGATAATGTGTTTGCCTCGCGAGACAAAATTTACGAGACACTTTTGGAGAAACTGCGAGTTCTGCATTATAAACATTATTCGAAACGTTTATTCATTAGAAAAAGTTATCGTTAATGTATCAGTAAATTTTAAAATAATTTACTACGTTTAAGAGGTACAGTCGGGTCGTAAATTTCAACTAGTATGCTCTTTCAATTAGCATGAGCTATGGAGGGTACAATCGGCGGGCGAACAACAACGCGGCCTGAAAATAACTATTTTAACGCGGGATTTCGTTGACGTTATCTCGCGCGAATAAACGGCTGAAATCGCGCGAGAATATTATACAAACATTAGCACACAAACGCTCCACTTTAATATGTCGAGCGGAGACGTGAAACTGCCATAAGGGAGCATTAACATAATACCGAGTGCAGGCTAGAAAGAACTCAAAACACAGCGAGCCCGACTTAATCGCGATTCAAAATCTACACGGGCGCAATTACGCCATTTGCATGCCGATAAAACTCTCGTTTATTAATCCATCCTTAGGATAGGGCGTTGACGTATTCGATATCAATTCGAATAACACAACGCGAACAAATTAATGACGCGGCAATTTTTCGTTGGATTGTCGCTTAGATAGATAGATGCGAGAATGAAAGGTCATAAACATACCCGAAGAAGGTCTATCCGAGTATCGGGTGCAGTAGACCCAGGCAGGCCAAAGGTTGCTCACGGGTTGATTTTTCGTCGCGTCCGAGCTGGGTGTTCCCGGGGCCGTGTTCGAGGAAGAGTTGCTGTTCGCAAATGTCGGAGATGTGTTGGTGGTGGAAGACGCCTCGGAGCTCTCCGAGGACGTTTCCAGAAAGTCTTTCGGCATCTCGATCGGCCGCGACACCTGCTTCTTCGGCCTGGACTTTTTCAACGGGTCCGTAATCCGCCTGCCAAAATCCGCCTTCAGAATATTATCTATACTGAACTTCAGACTAGACTGATGTTGTATGTTGTTGTTGTTGCTGTTGTGGTTCTGATTGTTGTTGATGATGTTGTTCCGAAGACCGTTGACGTGGATCGTCCGGTCGGCGTGGTCCTCCCGGGGTCCGGGTGACAGCCTGTCCGGCTCCCGCTGGAGGATTTTGTTGACGGAAAGTCTGTGGTGATGGATGGAACTCGCGGGCACGTGCTGGATATTCGCGGTCTGATGAGCATGATGAAGGTGCGCCGGGTGGGCCATGAGGGTCGCCTCCCGAGGGTCCCGACACGCGGACGGGTGCAGCAGAGGCGTCGTCGCTTGGAGTCCCGCCACTGTCATCGCTGAAGGTGGTGATATGGACAACCTCGTGACTATGGGGACACTCAGGGGTGTTCTTTGCAGTCTTTCAACGGTGGGGTATATGATTTCGTGTCCCAAGTCATGTTGAGGCCGCGCCGCAAAGTCGGACAACTCGGTCTCCCGGGAGGAATGGTACCTGGACAGGAAGTGGGATCTCGACAAGATGGACTCCTGGGTCACTTCCGGCCTGCCCGGCGAAGAAGCGGTCACGCTGGAGGCCGGTGATCTTACGGAGGAGGCCGTGGGAGATGACGGGGGCTGACTGTACTCGGGAGGACTGGGCACCTGGGCCCTGCTGGCTCCCTGATGGTAGTACGGGTCCGCGCAGCTGGTCGAGCTCGACGGGGAAGGCGTCGAGGAGGTCCGCGTGTTGTCGTCGTCCCGGATGCCACTTCGACTAGCATTGTCATTGTTCGCGTTCTCCCGAAAGTCCACGAGCGTCGGTGGAGGCTCGCTGCCCACGCTGAGAACCTCGCTGGTGTCACTCTCGGCGTCGCTCTCCGCGTCTTTCTCGTCCCTCTTGGGCCTCTTCCCGGCCCTGTCGTGTTCGGACGGGGCTTCTGGCGAACTACCTGACATACTTCGAACCAATTACACGCAGTTCCTCTAGCGACGGCAACCGAACAACCGGATTTTCATTCTCCGCGGATTATCGGGTCCACCTTGTCCGGACTGCTCGCAAAGGCGTGATGTTCGTCGAGCGAAACGACCTTCCGCGCGTTGGCAGTTTCCGCGTCATTCATGTCGACACGGCAATCCTCATGGGTCCATCGTGTCGTCCGAAACTCGTTGGCGCGTTCCAACCTCGGCCTCGCACTCGTTTACGGCACTGGTCAATTCACTCGTCGCACCAGCTGCGTCTAGTCCTGGCTCGAGGCAGTGTTCCTACACCAACGCGCGTCACTATACCCGGCGACAATTTTTCAATTTAATTGCTGCACCCGGTTGACCGAGGACGCGATCTAGTTGGCCCGACTGACCGCACAACGACGATAAGAATCAAACGGCCGCGCAATCGAATCGTTTTATTGGCGAGGATACGCGGTTTCGTAGGTGAAGCCCGGACGAGCCGGGCAGACGCGATATTCGACGGGTATGGTGTGTTAGTTGGACCGGCTGTGCCACTCCAGTTGGTTGCCACGACGCGTCTGCTACGTCGAAGCCTCCAAGGGCCGGCGAGGGGCGGGACGAGGCGGCGGTCAGGCCGGGCACGCCCCTGGCTTCCAAATGTAGCCAGTTCGAGGACGTTACCTGCGAACGAGCCGCGGAGGCCCCGCTCACTCGAAGCAGCTACGCCTCCAGGGTCTTTTCCGTTCCCCCGGCGAGCTCGCCCCCACTCGGCCCCACTCGCCCCACTCGCGCCTCACCTGCAACGGAGGCGTCCGCACTCCCTCTCTCTCTCTCTCCCTCTCTCTCTCTCTCTCTCTCTCTCTCTCTCTCTCTCTCTCTCGCTCTCTCCCACCACGCTCTTTTCCCCTCCCGGTGCTGCGCCTCATCGCATTATAGATTCCCTCGGTCGTTCGATTTCATGACGCGCCGAGTGGAAATCTTTCCCGTTCTTCCCTTTTCTGGTCCGCCGTTCGCTTTGTTTTTTCGTGAAATCCATCTCCGTCCGGGCGCTTTCGAGGCAGCCGAGTCCCTCGCCCGGGATCTCATTAGAATGTAAGCGAATAACAAAGTAATTCGGCTCGAACAAGGGGATCGATTGACTCGTCGATGCGCGAGCCGCGCCGGGTTTTCTCGCAAGCGGAGTTAATAAGAGCGCTGAGTATACATCGCGCGGATGTAACACTCAATTGGAGCGATGAAAACGCTCGACTTCGGGACACGCAGCCGCGTCAGCGGGGTATAAAGTCTTTAACGAGGCTTCGCCCGGACTCGAAACCAACGAGAGAATGCAACTGACCGAGGGAGGCGGGAGGGAGGGGTGGGGGGATTTGGGTTGGGGTACGTTGGGGGCAGTTCGGAGCCCAGAGCCCATCGGGAGAGGCATCGAGCGCAATTCAAGGGAGAAAATCGGTGGGAGCAGTTGGCCACACGCGATGTTACAAAACATATAATTCCTACTTAAGAGGCCGGCGCGGTCGAACGTATAATAATCAAAAGATTGAAGACGATCAAAATGAAACAAGAACACTCGGCCTGATAATAGCCGAGGATACGCGTCGTGAAATAAAGCCTCGATTCCTCGTACGGGCAATCGTTGATCAAAATTCCGCGGATGATTTACGCGACACACATTTTGTCAACTTGTTTTGTCGTCCTGGATAAAGGCTGGGAAAATCGATGGCTTGGATTACAAATCACGTTGGTTCGAGTCAACTTTTAACCAATTGACATATTTAATCGAAACGGTTCTAAGAATATTAATAAAAATGGCTGTACGACGAATTTGCTCTTGAACTGAGTGCAGCGTGCATTTTAAAATTGTATCAAATGCAATTGTAATGCTCGTACAAGTAAAGTAACATGTAATAAACAATTTAAGCTAACATTGTCAAAAATATAGTATATCTTTCACACTTACAAGACTGTTTATTTAAGAATAATAAAATCTTCTTATATTTAATAGAATTCCTATTTAATATTTTTAAAAATGTTAAATATAAGAATAATATCTTTATCATAAATAAATTCAGTTTCTTGAGTGCACAATTGTTCAAATATTCTAAATTTTACTATATTAATACTAAAAGTGGCAACTACTTCTTATCCGCAATGAAAACAATATCAGGCATAGTTAATTAAGACGCAATTTTTTAACAAGTATTTACAATTCCTTTTTAAGTCGAAATAATGCCATTTATTTAATTTTATCTTGTTGAGCGTGTATTCAAAATGGATGATTCGAGGCACATAATGGAAGTATAATTTTATATTTTGGAAGTTCGATATTAATGGTAACGATTCAAGACTGGCATGCGCAGGGATCGTGCATCACGCATTCATTTTTCGTTGAGCTCCGCGCGTTAACGGCTTCGCTGGTGCGATCGTTAAGACTCATTATCCTGCAGACTTGAATTGAATAGGTGCATGAAGTGAAAAATGTCAACGATAAATCAGCAGACTTTTTGGCGCATATTCCTTCGCATAAAAATTTCACGTTTTACTGCACGAAATATTGTTATATTATTTTTATGACTGATGGAACCATAATGATAGATGAAGTCCGATTCTGGATATTTCTAAACTTGAAAATAATGATCCGATCGATTTTATGAAACTTATTTTACATTTATATAAATTCCAAAAGGTGTAATATCAAGTAATAGACGTTTTCAATTTTATAATCAAAGTAATTCATTATCCACAAGGGATTAATTAAAGTTCTTAAAACAAAGAATTTTCATAAAGTTTTATTTTCGATGAATTTTCGATTGAATAATTCTGTGTACCGGAAATTCGAGCGTATCTGTTGAACGGTTCAATTAGTTGACGCTTAATGTTGTTGAAAATAAATTTTACTCGTTATTCGTTTGATTACTAAATTATATGACTCGAGAGATGCACGCTATAGGCGTAAGAAAATGGTGTTTATTCTCACTCGTTTTCAACACGAGAAACATCTCTTGTGTTATCAATTAGGGATGTTTTTATGTTATTAGCCAATGAGCGCGATGTTTGTTAAGAAGAGTGCAGACTCCTGAATGAAAGATTCTAATAATATATTATAGCCGTGTGTTGTGAAACATAAACAGGCATGTAAACCTTCATTCTTTTAAACGGTTAAAATTTTTATTGTTGCTGATGAACAATTTTCCTGTTCAAATTTTCATAATGTTATCAGCAAAATTTAGTATAGATGTACAGAAATATCATAACAAATATTACACCGAGAAAAAAATTTTTGATTAATTTTCGTGGTAACTCGAATTTTAGTTGAATTATATAAAAATCTGAAATCTAGAAATAAAATTTTATAGTTATCATGAAATTTAACTATACATATAGTTAATTTATACTGTACTTATAGCATATGGGGGATAAATTTTTGGTCTTGACAATATTCTTATAATAGTGTGGTCAAAGTTTCTATAAATATAACAGAATGAAGAATGTATCTTACACTGTGAAAAAAGAATAGTGAAAAATACTAGACTTTCTAGTAATATTCCGATGTACTTTAAGAAATGCTAGTTAAATCTACTGAAACTATTTTTATTCTTTTCTTGAAAAAATTATTATGATTAATATTATAATTAATAATCTTATTATAACTTAAAATAACTACTAGCATCTTATGCTAAGTTTATTAACATATTTGCTAGACTTTTTTTCCTAACTCAACTTAACTTGAAAAAAGTATTTCTTAAAATGAGACAAGAATATCCAGCGTTTACTTGAAAGTCTAGTTTTTTATAATACTTTTTTCTCAGTGTACATTGAGAAAAATGATATAATAAAAGTAATTGAATTATTAATAACTCGCGGACAGGTTTGCACCTATGATACAATTTATTAATAAATATAGTTGAACTTATCATATTTATAACATAATTTATTACATTAGCTAATAAATTCTATCGTAAATACACACTTGTTCGCAGGTTACCATACAAATTTTTTCAGTGTAATTTTCAATTCTGTTATATGACAATTTAAATATTGTGTGCAAACGGAATTCGTTAAATTAAGCTTGGTTTATCATTTCCTCGTCGTTAATAAATGGAACAACATATTTTGAACGGTGGAAAACTTGAAAAAGCATTAGTGCGCCGGGTTCCCAGAAAAAGTGCGCTCGCGTACAAGAATATAAAATCAAAGTCAACGAATGGTTAACATTATTTCGCGATCATTAGGTTCGCACGAGAGTTTCAATTATATTCAAGAGGCGTTTCCCCGATGACGTAAGTTCGCCATTACTCGTTACCGGGTAGCTTCGTAAATTTCGTTAACGCTATTCCTCGCGTCCTCTCTCGCCTTAACGAGCGTCCACGCGCGCTCGTTAGTACGATCGCCGCGTGGTAGTTTCCTGCGGATCGGGCCGCGCGTTTGCTAATTTGAAAGCGGCTCTTCTCTCATTCGCTGCGGCCAAACGGCAATGGCAACGACGCGCCGACTACCAAGCTCGTTTTCGATGAATAAATGTTGCGCGCCGATTTTTCGTGAGCTTCGACCCAAAGTAGTTGCTGCGAAATTAGCATGCCAAAGAGCGCGCCAATTTGGACCCGGTAACTTTTGCGATGAAAAAGTGGGTCGAAATCACGAGCCCGCTGAAATTAAATCCCCCGGGAAGAAATAAAGCATTGGGCGGCATTGCTGCACGTCGTACGCGCGAATTCGGGCGATTTTCGTCCCTTTGACGGAATGGGAATAATTATTCGAATCAAGTGCTGAAAAAAATGGCCATCGTCGCGGCGTAATTGTATTCAATTACAAGATGACAAATTATTGAGAAACTTTGAGAAAATGGGGGATCAGTGCTCTTTCACTGTGCAATGCCTCATCTACATTAAGAAAAAAAATATACTTACTTCAAGAAAACTGTACTACGAAAATGTTCCTATTTAAACTAATAGAAAATCAATTAAAAATAAGAATATTCAGTTAGTATACAATAAATTTAAGTGTTTATATTAAAAGGAAATTAATTTTATGATAAATCTTATTTCGGGTAATACTAACCAGATTTCTATTTATTATAAGAATATGTCTATTTGTATATATATAGCCTAGTTCTATTTGTAAATATATACGGCAAAAATTGTTTATGAAATTTTGCATTATTCTTAATAAATTAGGATTGTGTGGAAGAAAAAATTGTACGTGGCAATCATAAAATCTTGAAATAGCATTTATGAAACTTACTCAGCGCAATATTTATTATAATATATTCGATTAATAAATTATATTGCGTCATGCAAGTGAAAATATACCGCGAGAATTGGAATATAGCGAAGTAAATAACAGATTGCCATAGTTCTGAAATTATGATACGCCAAAGTAACGACGCCGTAAAATTCGTTAAAAATTTAAACTTTACTTTCTACAATTACTCCAAAGAATTCGCCCCTATAAATTTCATTTAACATCCCAATATTTACTTTAGACCGAATTAATGTCGATATAAATTTTTATGCCTGTCCGGCGTGAGTCATTAGAAACACATAGTCACGACGCAGGGTCACACCGTGTTCCTATTGCATAAAATAAATTAAACTAAAATTTAATTGCAAAGCGAAACACGGTTGTTGCCGGGCATTCGCAAGTTTTATTTTGTTCGGCCAACATTTTTCGAATTATAATTAGTAACAATGTAATTTGTTTGGCGAGATGTTTAAGCCTCGCCGCTGTTTATTTCCTGGCGAATAAATAATACGGCTGCGACGTGAAACGTGAGCGTGGTGAATTTCAAGCACACATTTTTTAGCCGAACTGAAGCTTTTCGTGATATCTTTATGATGCTGTAAAGCATTTTATGACAATGAATATTTGCTAAAGACAGTTATCTAGTTGGTTTACGTGCACCGTATTTGAAAAGTTCTAATCATTTTTATTTTTTTTTTTTATATTCAGTTGTGTAAAAGTGAAGGATTTTTTATGATAAATAAGTATTAATTTCATAAATATTATTTCATATCGATTACGTTAGCCCAAGTCATTTGACTGAATAATTAAAATGTATACTCTATTTTCAAAATGTTATAAAACAAACGACTTAATAATAATCATTAGTCGGTCATAAATTATGTTAATATTGTTATATTAATGGTTAAAGCAAAGTATTATTGTATTTACTCTAATGGTTTCAATTTTGAATTCCAATAAAATTCTTTAGTGTCCAGTAAAACCTGATTATGATCGTAGGTTTAAAATTATTAATACTAAAAAGGCGTATCTTATTAAATCGTTATATATGCGTGCCAAATTCGATTCAGATTCATATTAGTTTTGATCTTTACGAATCCATATTGGGATTTAATTAGGTGCATGTCACGCATTGAAATCTTATACAACATGCAGTTAGAAAATAGCTTAGTTACATTAATACTTACTGTCACGCGACATTCCCTTAAAAGTAAATGCAATGTAGAAATGGTCAGTAACATTAGGTAGAACTATTCAAAATACAGTGCATAAAATCATATGTAAATATTTTACATTTTTTTTACTTAATAATCATTGAAGATTTATTAAACATTCTGCAACAATCCAAAATATTTTAAATAAGTGATTAATGAATCGATTTTCAAAAGATAACTTTCTGATAAAAGTTGCTATACCCTAAAATTCTAAACACGTTTAACTTTGGACGTGCGTTGTGGTTTTCTTAAATTAATTTTATTTTATAATATATTCAATGACGTGTATTATTAAGAAGGTATGTTCATTCTGAGTTGGTCACCCTATGACACTTCACCTGAATGAAGCGTATTTAAAATTACAACAGTTCTGCCTGTCTTACATTTCATTTGATTAATCTTCAAGTGCCATAACATAAACGAATTGAAACCTATATTAAAACAAAATCTCCTCTCATCGGAAAGCCCGAACCCCGGATCGTTGAAAAGATCCATTTAGCATTTTCGAAACTAATGGACCCCCTAGTGCAAGTTTCCCACAACCGTGTACACACGTCATCAACTTTCCAAATGGCACAATACATTATACAGTGTGCGTCAAATAATTCTCCATCAGAAGTGATACCGCCGTTACGCTAAAAGCTCCCGCTGATCGAGTCCCATCCGAACGAACAGTTCTTCGATTATTTTTCGTAGGCATAATCCCGCGTCATCGCTTTCCCGGCCATTATCCGGCAAATGTTTTCGGTAAGGCGAGTGCGCGGGCGCGCAATTGGAGCTACAAATCTCTTTATTTTACGCGCACCGAAGGTCGCTATCGGCGCGGATAATCGGTTGCGGGCGATGGGCCAGGCGAATTATTAATGGCCAATGACGTCGTAATTCGCGGGGATATCGGGCCACCACGACGGGGGCTAAACGTTGCGCAAACGCTTTCTTTCTAACAAGATTGATAACGGCGCGAAGAGCGAGCCGAGCGCTCGTTTATCACCGGCCCTGATACAGCGCCGACGTATTCTCACGGCATCGCTTCCGTTTTTCGTCTAACAAATCGCCACCACGTTCGCGAGGCCAACCGCATTCGCGTATCAATCTGGCGGGGCGGGCTGGCGCGCGCGTGCGAACGAGCGTGTGTGCGTGCATCCAAATGAAATCTTCCGTGTTAATAAATTTCGCGGTTATCGCGAATAATCGAGCGAGCGCGTGATAATGGAGCGCGGGCGGGGACCGAGCTCGTTTCGCCGCCATATCCGCCTACCTGAACGAGCTTTTACGTACGCGTGTATGGAGGCGTCTACCGGCGTACGTGTGTGTATATATATCTCATAAAACACAAGTGCCGAGTGCCGAGATAGCGGCATTACTACCGCTATTACTTACCATTACTATTATCATTGCTAATCCGCCGAGGCGAGCGATTTCGCGTGACTTTGCTCTTGTATCGGCTATTGTCAGTAACGGTCCATCGCCTTTGCGATACCGAGCCGCGTTAACGCGATTTATATTGTCACGGATAGCAACACTGTCCAACGAGTTTGCCGCCACTTTGCCGATCGATACCCTACGCCTTCATAAACGTCCCTCTCTCTCTCTCTCTCTTTTTCTTTTTTATTCCCCCTTTTTCCTTTTCTTCTTCTCTCCTTTCCTTCTTTCTATTCGCGTTTATTCCTTTAATGTTTTGCAATCATAAAAATGAGCAGTCTGGATCGCAACTCGTTGTTAAAGTTCCGATCGACTTATTTGTAATAAGGAATGAGGGAGCGTTGTAATAAATACAATAAAGTAAAGAAATATGCAATAGTTTACGATATTGGTGTCGTAATAAATGAAACTTTGTCGTGGGTTGCTTTTGTATGATTTATTTATTTGGTTGTAATTTTTAATTTTTATATTGGATAGCACAAATTTTATGTTTATATACAAGCAGACAAAACTTGGAACAAAAATTACTATGCTGTATAACAATGTTGACGGAAAATATTTTGTTATGGTTTTTTAATAAATTGACAGTTAAAGGAGTACAAGATTTTACAATTTATTAGTGTTAGGTACCTGACACTATACTATATGTATAGTAAAAATTGTAAGGCATTTATAAATTCTTTGAAAATTCTCAAGTAATAATGATTCATGAAATTATTTTACGTCAGTTTTGTTGTAAGGTATAGTAATTATTGTTCCCAATTTTTTTTTTTTTGCGTGTACATATATTATAAACATTTCTCATTTTTCTTATTTCAGATAAAGATTAATAATAGCTGCGAATCCTCAATTTGCTGTGCAACCTCGGGATATAGTGACCTCAGAAAATGTAAGTCATAATTTTTTATTTTATAAAGATGAATAGAACTGCACAAAAAATACCAAATTTACCCTATACTGAAAAAGGATGTCTTCATAAATCTAATACAAGTAAATGAGAATTAGATCAATATTTAATCAAACAAAATAGGTGTTTATTTTTAAATCAAATAAACCGTTGAGTTAATATGTTGACCAAGTCACCTGCGCCCACTTAGGAAAATGCAGGTGTTTGTAGGGTTACCTTGCATTAGAATATCGCACAAATTTCCAGATGAAATATTCAAACAAAAAGCACACTTTAAAGCTTTCATAAGGCATTCAACGTTTTATACCAGGTACAAACTTGTCCTTGTAATTGATTATGGTATTAGCAAGGCAATTTCAGAATTTCAATTGAGGGTACAACTTTATTTTTAAAACGAACTACAAAAAAAAAGGAAAAGAAATATTTAATGCGAATTACTAGCATGTTAGTTTAGTGATATTATACTTGATAAAATTAATAAATTACGATCTTAAGTTAGAAGTACGTAATTTTTTAAATTTTCCAGATATAACACCATTTAATTAACATGCTAGTAATTTTTATTATACTTTTTCTCTCCGTGTACAATTTTTAACCTCGTTTGCTGAATTTGAGCAATTATACGTACAGAATTTAGAAATTCCGTAAAATTTAGATGCTGGTAAAAAAACATCGCAATTTATCGTCAAGCGTAATGAGATGAATTCACTGTACTAATAGGACGTAATATATTCTAAAATAGCATTCGAATGCTTTATATACAGAAAATAACTCTAATGATCGCTATTTACTTAAACATGGTATCAAAATACTTTATCTGATTAAATTAGTCTTTATTATCAGAATCCCAGTATCAAAACTCATCAGCACCCTAACAGATTCTAATTTTCGAAATAAGATTACTCGCAAGGAGGCTTGTTTTATTTTAGAATTCAGAGTCGCACACCTGATCAGGACCTGATTTTAACAAACAGATCTCGTTACTAACACCCCTTTTTGGTCGTTAATCTTTTTTCTAACCGATCGTTCGAGGAGATGAGCGTTCGAAAAAAGTGAAGACGATCCACGGTGTTTGCTAATTTAACAGAGTTTAAGTCTAAAGGGACAAAGTTTGCGGTAGTAGATTTTAGATAAGTCAAACGTTGTGACTGAAAGTTTAATTTCTACCATACATGTGCAAGAATAACATATTATATTAAAAATTTGACAAAGCATTTTTAAAATTATTTAACATTCAATATTATGTAATAACATATTTTGTTTAAATTTTAGTAATTTTAAATTATTAAGATTTGAATAATATTTTCACTTCAAAAAATTTTGTTTGAATATGATTAATTTTATAGCTTACATTGTTGACTTATAATTAACTATGCATAAACAACGCACTTTCGTAATTGCACTTCTACTCTAATGTATGTGTAATATTATCCCCGTAATGACATAATCGAGAAAATTATGTAAATCAGGTCAAAAGCAGTTATATTTACATCTTATGCAGATCATTTAGTTAAGTCCAGTCATTAAATTTGATTATGCATATCTGATCAAAACATAAGTTAGTTGTCAGTTAAATGGCTGTATAATAAATATAAAATTGTGATATTTATTTGTAACTTTTACTGAAAAAAGACTGTAAACAATTGTTGAATTTCGTCCAGAAATTTATTTTTACTATTTTTCATACAGTTATTTTTACTTACTGTATGTACTCTGGAAAACAATTAATTATATTAATCATAATCTGTAATAACTTTTAACTTTGTAACTTTTTAACTTATAATTTTGTTAAATGTTACTAAATGTCTTTAACAAATTTATTAAACTTAGAAGAAAGTTATCGAAAACAATAATCGAAAATGAAACAATTTATATTCAACACCAAGTACATATGAGATTTCATAATGCACCTACTAATATAACCACATAAGGCTCCCATATACAAAGGTAATTTCAAATTCTTTCTACTATTTATGTTACAATTTACATCCTTTCTGTACGAAATTGCAAGTATTTAAATTACACATTATTTCGGCAGTCGTTGAAAAAGTTAGTTGGGGCACTTCTCACAATAATAAAGAATAATTCTTTTTGTAAACCGCGGCACCGTACAAAGTAAAAAAAAAACTTTAACGACGTTTAAACTATACGGGGATACGCGTTCCCCCGTCTTGGAAAGTCGGTTCATAAAGCATGTTTTAATGTACATCGTTGCACAAACTATTCGCAAATGAAGCTCTTTTCTTGTTTCATTAATCTTAAGTACGACGTCTGCGGACATGTGAAAAACGGATCTCGGTTGACATTTAAAAATATATATCGGACGACAAATATGATCACTTGAATTTTAATCGATTCGGGATTCCAATTTCAAAAGTCAGGAATGTAAACGCACCGACATGAGTAGAATTATTTTCCCTTGCGCATAGCGCGGTAAGAACAATTTTAATCGCCCGGTAAATTAAATATAGCAAGTTACACAATTATTTAATACGACCAATCATGTAATTTGTAATTTACAGTGCGCCTAATGAAAATACCATCGTGATTATATTTTTTTCCCCCAAATTGATCGTCCTTTCCTCCATCGCCCCCTCCCTCGCCGCCTTCCCACTTTTCTCCCCTCGTTTATTTCAATCCTCTCTTTAATTAATTGCAATGCACGTCATAATTCAATTTCACAAAAATGTTTCTCGCGAACGAAAAAAAGTTAGTTGTGTATTCAGCTGAAAGGAAGAATTATGTTTTGAAACGTTCGCAAATAAAAGGTGCGCGCATATTTCAGGGAAGTCTACCAAAATGTTTAAGTATACATGTCACACGCGTGGTCCGTGGAAAGCGCATTTATCATATATAAAATTAATCCGACGATCGACCAATTTCGTTGTTTTCGTTTGACTTTTTCATCCGAAGAATGCCATGTTTGAAAACCCGATTTGTTCCGTCTCTTTATGTCCGTTAAGTTGGCCGGAGTTTTGAATTTTTAAGCGCCTGCCCCAGGTAGAGGATCATTCGATACGCCATTCTGTTACAACCATTTAAATATTTCCTGTCTTCGACGCGTCTTCCATTGTACCGAGTGAAAGTCGAAAATATAATGCATTTATACATTATATTTATATTAATAAAAATCACGGACAATTCGTAATTGTGTTGTGACGTCGGGATTATTTATGACAAATTGGTTTCGAACAGAGTTCAACGCTAATCGGTTGCTTTGTAAAAAATGTATATTTGCTCTAAGTAATAGAATAAATACAATTCGGAATTGTTCGTTAGCATAGATTTTAATTTTTTTTTCTTTTTTTTTATTTTCAAGTTATTGTTTCAATATTACAAAATTGATATATCAGTCGATAACGTCACATACAAATTTGTACATAATCGACAATTGGTCAGACGTCAAGGTAAACGCGTCGCTTTTTACCTTGGCATGGTTTCAATGAATATTTGTGTTGCATCAAATAGTAACAAACCCATTCACGTCCAATTTGTTCCAGAATACTCGTCATACATGAAAGCCATTCCCGCTCACAAATTTTCTGTGAATAACGTCGAAAAAATCTGTTGAATCTTCTGAAACGTACTTGAAAACGCGTAGTCTTAGGTTTTAAACAGGTTTGGTCTTTCGCATTGAAACAAATTTACGATATTTTAACAATTTATTCAAATGTGCCAATTTTGTCGACAAAATTTTATATTTAACAAGTACATCTGCACTATGAATATTATTTCCTAATATTTTGGTAAACAAAAACCATTAGGAACAAGTAGAAAGTATAAAAATCAAATTCCATATAACTTTCTTTAGTGGTTAATACGTTTTAATTCAAAACTGATTAAAATACTTTATTTAAAAAAATTGAAAAGTACCATTCTTTCAATAAATATTACGGTAATTTATATATATTTCCTTAAAGCTGTTAGAAAAATTCTTTTCGGGTTAATTTTTTGGAATTTATTGTAATTTTGTCACGAATTATATCTCAGTACATGAATACTATTAAAGTTTTCCGTAAATATTATAAACTATGGTTAATAAAATCTATTTATACAATTTCAAAAAAAAAAAAATCAACTGTCTTTATGCATTCTATTTAAAAGTTACAATTAATTATATTTTTTACTGCAATTGAATCTATTTAATTCCTGTAAAGTTTCTTTTAATTATAATTATTAGTTTATGATTTTAATATTATAATATATGAAGATAAATAAAGAAATAAAAAATATTATACCGAATGACGATACAAGTGATTTTAATGATCTCATTTTGTTTGCTTAATGAAGGATTATAATTAATCTTTCATATCAATTAACTCTTAAGAATTTTTATAACTGCGATTCAAGTTCTTTTATCTGTTATCTAGACTTATAATTTAATAGTTTCCTCTTCTCGGTACTTTTCATATCTAAATTACGATAATATTTTAATATCATAATAATTTCACTTTTTCTTTATATTTTTTTTTTATTACACGGGTTCTTAAAACATATATCTTAATTGAAATAATTGCTCTCAGTTATCAAATTTAACCAAAAGATTTATAACTAAAAATTTACAATATTATAAATTCAATTAATTTTGGCAAACTTAACTAAAATATTAATAATATAAAATAAACTTTCTTTTTCTTAAATAAACTTTTTTTTCATAATTTATGTTGCCCCAGATACTAATTTGTTAAATCATCGACAAATTTTTAAGCAATGTAATTAATAATAATATTCATAGTTTGAGGTCTGTTTTTTTTTTTTTTTTTTAAATAACTTCCCTGTGTAGACTGAAATTAAAAATATAAATATACAATTGCCCGTAAAAATGTTCAATAGAAGCATGTTTTAGCCTTATTATGTACATTTTTCAACAATTTTTAACGTCGTCACTGAATGAAATAAAGCGCTCAGGGACAAAATGAAATGTTACATTCTCGAACATGTCGCAATTTATATTTTTGACATAACTTATATTAGATTTAGATGTTAATAACACAATATTCGGTATTTCGATTATATAAAGCTACAAAATTATAATCATATATATTCATGCAATTATGAGCACACGGATAAGTTATGAATAAAATTAATTGCTTTATATGAAACCTTTTTTTTTTATTCGCTGAAAATCCTTCTTCGCGGTTAGATATAATGTCGTTAATTATAATTTGTCCTACGTTGCTAACATTACTTTATTTACAAGTCATATATTAAACAGTGGGATACTGATACGGCGTAACCCTAGAAATATTCAATTATTTATATATATACGAATAAATCCGTCCTCGAGACGACCAGGAGGGGAAACTAATATTTCAAGCGTTAAACAATGGTTGTTAATTCGTGTGCTTAAGAGTCGCGCTTTCATGTTAAAATATTATTTAATCCTCGCTGGCCGTACGTGCGAGGCAGCTTGTCTTAAGGTTGTTCAGTTATGCAGCCCACTTTTCACTACACACGTACATTTAAGTTCAATTGTTTATTCGTAAACGCATACAGTGTATAAAAATATTCTTATTGCACTTTGATTACAGTTTTTGGAAAATGTTCGGATTTTCATAATGTGCATGGACGTACGCGAACGTTATCATTGCCGTATTGACACTCGCAGTGGTAAAAATTTCCTCCAAATTTTGACAATTTACTCATCAAATCTTGTAAGAGGATTAAGGCACTTTCTATATACATTCGATGTAAGATCTAATCTCGTGCGGAATAAATTTGCCCGACACACCATCGGTTCGATCACCCAGACGAATGGTAAAAATGTCACGTATTTCAATTGGCTTGAAATCTCTCGCCGGTATGCGTGATTATTTTCAGTCTCGTCTGAGTGATAAGGTCAATTAAATTTCAACATTGAACAGCACCGTCAGATGAACAAGATAGCATCGCAGTGCTGATCAACATTTGTCCGCTAATAATTGTGGCCAACCGAATTGTCCCATTAAAATCTACGCATGCGCATATCTTTGTAAGGTAATTTTCATAAATAACGTATAAATAATAATAAAAAAAGTCATTTTTTATATTAAGTTTCGGCAAGTTGTTTATACCGTATCGTGCGTTGGTATTGGCGTTTGGTGTTGCGCATCGGCCAACGGTACAATACCAACGGTCGTGCTCAAACCGCCTACTTTACCAACGTGGCATATTTCTTCGAGATATGCAATGACGAGGAGTACAAAAGGTGGCAACGTTCCCTTCAGTTTATCCTGCCCTTGTGCGTCATGTAGCTTATGCTGTCGGTAAGCAATTTGTCGCGCGCAACGCGGCGCATTCGCGAACACATTGCCAACAGCGTGCCAGTCATTATACACAGCACCGCGCAACTCAGACCCACGATTGTGCTAAGCAAATTCGGTCGCAAGCAAACTCGGTCGCTGGGATCTCCGTTTTCTGAAACAGATATAATATTACATTTAGTTTCTTAATCAAATATTTGTGAATTTAAAGTGAAATTTTAATTAGGGTTAATTTTTAAATATAAAACAATCCTCCAAAAACATATTCATTACACTGAGAAGAACAATATAGGATTTATAACTAAAATCGTTTGATTTATAAAGAATTATACATCTAATATATAAGATTCAATGCAAGATATTAATATAAAATTTCATGAAAGATTTTCAAACGGTTTGCACATATTACAATTTATGTGCTCTGATAGAAGACTTTATATGGAATTCTAACATCAGATGATGTATGGTATCATAAGTGAGATCTTATATTAGATATTTATATGATTTTTAAATAGCTCTGTACGTGTATGATCTACATAAGATATTGAAAGAGATTTTGAGCTACAATTACATAATGTCTTACATATGATCTTGCGTATAATTTTGTTTTCTAAATTTAAGATACCATTTGAGAAAATAATAATAATATTAATACGTATATAATTTTCAAGGTTTCATGAACGTTAATAAATTTTCATAAACGTATACGGAATACATGTAGGTTATAAAAATATCTACCTATAATGTTACTATACTCATCTATATATATAGTTTCTTTTTAATTTGTAACTAAATTCTTTGACCATATAATGAAAATTTGTTATTGCAAAATTAATGCAATCGTTAAAAATATCAATGCATAACCAAAGAAAGTGGTGCCATTTCATTATTAAATTTAATAGGGCATTTTAAACTGATGTAATTTTCTGCCCTTTTATAACACCATTAACATAAATTACTTTTATTATTATATATATTATTGATGTAATTTTCTGCCCTTTTATAACACCATTAACATACATTACTTTTAGACTTCTTTCTTTACGTATAAAATTGTTCGTGAAATATTGAAAATTATGTATACACGCGGGTATAACTGGTTGCATTCATTCAAGGGCAACCTGTAAGATCACTCACTTTATACAGTTATGTACTCCTTATTAAATGTGATTTAAAGATACATATCTTATACATTGAATACAATGCAGCTATAAATTTTAACACTTACAAGCACTTTGTTATTAGAAGCAAAAAGTGTACACAAAAAATATTTCTTAACATGATTAATTACCATTTCTTCTTAAATCCCGTAAAGTAAAAGAAGAACTGATATATTTTTTTCTTCTTTTTACAAGAAAATAATGAAATATTATAAGATTCATGATAGCAAATAATTTCAAATGATGACGATGATAATAAATTGTGATGATGAGATGATAATGAAGAGAAGAAATCTGAGCAAGTAAGATTTAGTAAAACACATGTTTGCATATTACAATTATGTTTGATAAACAAATTTGTTTGCGTATATACCTTGCCGATGTACAGTGGTGTTTTGGAAATATTCAGTATCAGCTTCGCCTTCTTGCAAAACTCGTAACGATTGAAACAAATTTACGTTTTCTGACAAACTGGTTGCCGGTGTTGAGGGGCCACTAATTAAATCATTCACTGAACGTTTGGATACACCCTTTGCGTTCCTCCAGTGGCAAGGTTGGCTCTGAAAATATTGCGTTGTTTCAATAATATCATTTCAAAAATTAAAAAAAAGACCAATTGAATACTGTTACGCTACGAAAAAAGAAGTCTGAAATTAAATCTATTTATGGGAACTAAAGAATAAAACGTTTTCAAAATATGAAATTTAAACAAGGTTATTAAAAAAAAATAAAAACCACAACGAACTTTGTTATTGTTTTTATGAGAGGAAAATCGAGGATTATAGATAGTATAATTACAGTCCAAGTCTCATTCGAGAACAGTACAACAATCCCAAAAACAAAAAATATTTCTACGTACAGAACACATTCTAAAAAAATTCCTATTGGAAATAAGTCAAAAAAAAAAAAAGAAGAAGAAAGAGGGAACAAATGACTGTGAAATGCGATTATATCGACTGGCAGCAAACGTCGCATTCTGTTATAATGTTAATATGGATGATGAATTGTCGTGAAGGTTTTAGTATGTCGTATCGTCACGCAGGGGGAACTTTGTCGGAGTGCAAACTCACCGGACAGCGTCCGTGGCACATCCGGACGTCGCACTCGATGTAGAGAGCAGGTGAACCTGTAAACCTGAAGGTCTTCATATAGGCGAAGACCTGTGTCTCAAATAAGCCACTCTCCGACCAAGAGCCGCGAAATCTGCTGATAAGCTTGTCGTCAACTGGACATCCGTACTGATCGATTAATTGAATCCGCTTGTTGCCTCCATTGTGTGCATAGCAGTCGTTGACAACAATGTCGAAGCCGTCTGCTAAGAAAGGCGATAACAAATACTACTGAATAGGTCCGGCGCTTCTTTCGATTCACTGGCTAAAGCATCCTTTCGTTACGGAACACAAGGGAATTGCGTGTGACCGATCGAGCCACGATGATAATCGATTCTGATGGTTCATTCCGCAGTGGTAGTATTCCGCAGAAGAATTTTATTGAGATGATAAAGATTTTATTGTGCTGAGAAAGTAATTTGTTGCCGCGGACGAGCGTTCTGTTGCCCCGGCAACAACGTTATATGCGAAATAAAACAAAAGCGCCAATGGACCATCCGTATCTCGAATTTATTTATTTTCTATTATCAATTATTATTAATGTTGTTGAAAAAAACGTCCGAATCATCGCTTTTCCGGGTACCGTCGAATTCGTTTACATTTTACTACAATTTTTACGGGCCTTTTATTGATTGTTGGCGGATAAAAAGTGCAGCCGTAAAGGATTTAACTGATTTTTCGTTTTAATTTTAGAAATTTAGAAATGTCTATTAGAATTTTATATAACAACTTTTTTCTGCGATAGGAACATATAAACGGTACACGGTTCAAAGATCACTCGGAAAAAAATTAGAACAAATATTACTACGATAAAAATGCTATAAAATTAAAATGTTATTGTTTTATACATTGTAAGTATTCGTATATAAATATATGATTACTATTATCATTATATATTCATTAAGAGTAATAAATTTTCTCAATATTAACAAACAAAAGTCATTAAAACAACTTATGTAATAAAGCTCTAACAGTACCAGAAAGTAATCTGCGATTAAATGGGAATGAGAGAGAAATAATGGCTCATAATTTCCACAGAATACTTAACAATCTCTGAACAATTATGAATATCAGATTGATTATTAACATCGTTGCACTTTCGCCTTTGTATCCCTTGTGTTTCATCCGATGCTTTCTTTCGCCAACCTCAAGGTCATGCATAAAATTTACTATTCATAATGTGGCAAGTGAAATGTACCGTATTTGCTGCGCATATAGATTATGAGAGTCAAAGGATCACCAACACGAACTGGTCCTGCGACTCGCGTCCCTGTCGTACCGTAGCCATACCTTATTTCCATGTAGCATTCAGGTGGTTGCAGCGTAAAAACGACAGGATTTCCGGTAGCGACTCTGAAATTAACAACCACCGGCAATTAGAACGGTAATTATAACCTTCTTATAACTCTAAATATAATTATTTGTCAACATTTTTTTCGCCAATCCACGGCGCTCGCTTTAAGCGGAAGCAAGCTGCAAAAATACGAAATTGCGATATTAACAAAACAGAACCTGATAGGATAATGCAAACGCGGAGAAGTCAGAAAAACCTGTCTTCGCCTGGCCCTGACAAGGAATCCTGATTAGAACTGGGCATAATCTTCCAGAGCAGGAAGCCTAATTAAAATCTAATCAGGAAGTGGCCAGAAATGTTGCATTCCGCAACAAATTTCTGGTATCATCCAATCTTAATCAGATTCTGTCTTTTCAAGGGAAGATATTCTTATGTTTAATGGACCTCGCCGTGAATTATTAAAATTTCCGCCAAAATTTTTACGTTCGTAAGGTCTTATGAAAATAAGAATGTACATTGGAAAAATGCAAGATAGGCGATTGAGGAATGAACTGAAAAAAAAACTTACTCTACGTCAAGGAACGGAAATGTCACCGTTTTCCAAAAGTCGTAACCGTACTCGCAGGTGACCTTGAAATGTTCGTCGAATTCCTCTTCGATTAATGGATTGTACTGCACGGTAACGGTGTTCCACATGAGATTTTTCTGCAAAAGCACACAACCAGAGTCATATTTACAATCGCAAAGTAGTTGCGCGTCGTGCATCCGTTATCGCGATGCTTAAATTATTGTATCTGCTTTCTTAGCGTACCGTGGGACTTTTCCTACTGTCTTGATGATGGGTGTTCTCACCGAGGGTGCCGCATCGATTCAGCTGGATGTAGAATTCATAGTAATCTCGGCCCGTCCCGTTAACGTACATGCAGTCAGGATCGTAGGAGTAACCTACAATTAAAACGATTTGTCGTTAAAACCAATATCGACCTAATATGGACCAACACGGAACCGCCTTACACGCCACCGATAGCGATCCAGTATTTACGAGGTTGATAACGCAATATATGCAAAGTCTCAGGTGTGCGCTCAAATTTGCACACGTATAAAAAATTAAAAAAAAAGAAGGAAAAGAAAAATAAAACGAAAAATGGAGATTTGAAAAAAAAATGTCATTCATCAAGAAGGCCTATTTTTCGCCAGTTCTCAAGAACCACTATTGTACCCGTTGTAAACAATGACTCGGGGGACAATGATGTCAGAAAACTTGACATTCAATGTATGAGAATATAGCACGTAAAAAGACAATGAACTGGGAAATAACGTAATACTAAATGATGGTGTTAGAAAAGCGTGCTACGGAAAATTGCACCTCTCGTAAATGTGTGTCTGCGCGCTGAATGTCCTGACGAGAATCTGTAACTAGGCATTCGACAATTTTATGTTACACATTCTTATCGTTTTATGGAACGTTATTACCTTGACGTTTTTTTTTCCGCAAAGATAAACTTATTTCCTTTGCAGTGAGGCAGAATAATGTTATAAATAAGAATAAAAGTTAGGGAGGTTGATTTAAAAGTGATTTGGAAAAAATAATTATTACGGTAGAACGATAGTTGCGCGAGGAGCCAAGGAACTCGTTCGAACGATGAAATCGTAAATCATGTTTACGGCATTGAAATTCGTATAGCGCTTATAAAATAATTCCAAACGTAGCATTTAATTTCGTATTTTGTCTCATCGTATATCGCTCGAGTCACGTTTTACATTTTAACGAGCCTGCACTAGCGTGAGATAATTTTAACAGCATTTTGATTCTTAACACTCTTCCTAGTTTGATACGTTACAAACAATATCATTCTTAATAGTCATCTTGGCTTCGTTCTTGACATGTGCAAACACAAATTTTACAAAGATAAGAAATCTAATTACTATTTTTTTCCTTAACAGTTAGAAAATTACATCTTACTTGCAAAAGTCGTCGAGTCTAGATTGTAGTTAGTTTATTTTTAATTTACAGTTATGTTTTGTTTAATGGCCCGTTGCCTTTTGCCCTTTGTGACATTTTCGCTTACACTCACTTGGTTTAAAATTAAATTCAGCGACAACAGAGTGTAAATTTGTCTTTCTTTGTAATTTATTTTTGACTTTATTATAACAATAATGATTCTGTCGAGAGAAAAAATATATTATGAAATGCTATTTTTCATACTGCCGTAAACCTTTGTCATGTAAATACTCATATTTGCTACAGTTTACTTTAAATTTCATATCGTAGATTTGAAACTTTCATGTACTGAAACATTAATTCAGAATATTTAACATGAAATTTACTACAGATTATAGTTATTATAAACTGTTCGTCAGAGTTCCAGAGTAGCACGAAAAATGATGAGATAAACGATAAAATCTTTTTCTTAATGTTCTTGATTATAGAGATTTGCAATGAAAAATGTGCGTTCTTGCACTGGAAAAGCAGGAGTACCATAAATTACAAATTTTTATACCGATTTGAGGAGGTATTAGAAAAGTAAATATTTTTTCTATAAATGATAGTAAAAATTCATAATTATGCAGTACGTTTTAGTCAAAAAGAATACTGAAAACTGCTTACAATTTTACATCATCAGTATTTTCAATAACAAAAATGGTATATGTTGAAGACATCTAAATTAATATAAAAATTTTCGAATGTTACTTTACTCTTTGCTGAGTCTGGATCAACATTGATGCGCAAAATCCAAATGTACATTGACTGATATCCATCAGATCGTTGAAGAATTTGCTTCTGATATCAAATAGACATAGCAATTAAAGACGCGAATCAAATACACGTTGATTGATGAAGGAAATACAAGTGCCAGTAATACACTTGCAATAATCCATAATTTGCCGTGGATATAAGAAAAATATGACTTCCTTGTGTCTGAGCTCATGATGCTCGCGAGATCATGAAAGAGCAGCGCCCTTCATACTTGCTAATCATATAAGCTGAGCCGAGGAAGAACTTTAATGCAGTCGTATTAAGATAACGGACTTGTTTGTGAAAAATGTAAATTTAATTATTTAATTAATTATATTTATATACATACATATCAAGGAAGTTCTCAAGAGTTCAAATCAAATTTAGGGTTACGAAAAAATTGTGTTTTATGCGCAAATGACTTAATCACTTTCTTGATATTAACATTATTCGTGGGAAAATTCACGTTTAATGAAAGTTTTATTAGAGGGATTCAATTATCCTTTCATTCATAACTTTTCATCGCGTCCTATTAAAATATTCCATTTCATTTCAATTACGTTGCGAAATAATTGTACCTACGAGCACACAATTATAGAACACAGTAGATACCGTGTAATCATAGAAAACAAATAACATAATTATTATTCAAATATTCATCAATTTGTGCAATTGAAATGCAACTGAAAAACATTAAAACTTTTATTTCATATAGTACTGAAAAATGAATCGTTTTCAAAGTGTAAACAAAAAAAAAGTTGAAAACAGACGCGGATCTTACTTTGTGACTGATAATAATAATAATGATGATACCATAAAGAATTAGAATTTATAAATATAATTCTTTAAACTTCAAAATCATACCTGCAGAATAAAGAAGTCCGGTGAAAGATCCATTGAAACCAATTCGAATTTTCATATAATCGTCCTGGCATTCAGCTTCGATATCTGTAAACAAGGGAAAATAGTCATTAAAAACTTCGACGACAACTGTCAAGACTCGTTTGTACGCGACTATAAACAAAGTCGGCGATTTTTCGAGTTGTTTCGCGAACTTCACTTTCAGATAAAACATGCGAGTCGGCGCGTACGAAAACGTAAGTCCAGTCATCGATGAAGAGTGAAAGTGGCGAGGGATTCCTCGGCGAACTTCGTGGTAAGAAGTTTCCACGTACATAGGCACGGAAGATACGAACGATAGTCACACCCGACGAAGTCTTTCGATGATAAAACTGCTCGTTTGCGTTACATTCTTCGTTTCGATGCCCAGCTTATTACAGCAATGGGTCATACTTTAAATGTAAAACTAAGCTTTGTGGGTTGCGACAAAGGCTGGTCGAGGAAGCGGATCATTATGATGCTTGAAAAAGTGAATCAAACCGTTTTAATACATTTTTCGCCGGGGCCACAATCCAGTTGCTGTGTGTTGGTTCTTTGTGTTGCGCGCGCGACCTTGGATCTTGGTAGGATTAATGGTAATGGTTAAAGCTGAGGTTTCAGCGTGGACTCGACGAGTAATTAGTGAAAATTATACGGAGATTTTAAATAACCCAGTGAGGAAATTACGGAGAATTGTAATTTTATTTAATTAATACATCCATACGGTGGAGCGGTTAGATTAATCATAATCAAATTATCTTCTGTGTTGCAGCGAGCAGGTATTTCGATGCGACGTGTGATAATTAAAAGTTTCCAAGAGCGCGTACATATTTGGGCAGTTTTATGAGAATATTTATTTATCATTCTTAAATTCCAGGTGATAAATGTTTCAATGAAAAGTAAAAAGTTAATGATTTTCATTATTGCACACGTTCTTTTGTTCGAAGTCTAAATAAATTTTGCGATAAGGAAAAAAAGGTTGAAGGAAACCCCGTTCGGTACTCGAACGGGCAAGGATAATCTTGTGATATTAAAGTAGTACTTCTTCTTTTTAATTGTTCACTTGTATCACTATTATCGATGTAGGTGAATACAAAATCGCGGTACGAGGGAATAAAAAATATGTAAAACATTATTCGAAAAGTCTGTAAAGTCGTTATCTATTGAGTTACGACAGCTAGTTTCTTCTATCGTCCTAGTATCTGAAAGGCTACAGAATATATTTCTCGAGCTCTCCAAGACCATTAGTGTTGCCGTTCTGTATGCTTTGTGTTCATTGTCCGGCAAAATGTTCCACTATGCACAATAGCAAGTGTTGCGCAAAAGTTGCCTCGATTGTCTACCGTTGATGCACAATATTTTCTTTCTCCAACAAAATTTTGTATAACGAAAAAGTGCAATGTGAAGTCATAATCAACCAATTAAGATGCACAACACTTGCACTTAAAAGTCTGCGAAACCTACCGCGGCATTAATGATTGCCCGAACATAATGCAACGGTAGTCATAAGTGCGCCATTAATCATCTTCGTTACACATTGTTCTAATTTTCTCACGTGGTTACGTTCTAATGAGCAATAACAGTCTGATTTCACGTCAATCGTCTCGAGCGTGATTTTACTCAACTGCAAACAATTTCGTATCGTTAAACAAGTTTATTCTGGCTACATTATTAAAAAAATATTCCTCCACCGTGATGTCATTTATTCAATTAAAAATCAGAAAAAATGAATATCCAATTGATTTCATCGAACTTCAATATGGGACTGAAGAATGATTCTTTCAAAAGAGATATTGTACAAATTTGTATGTTACAGTGCAATTGACAATATTTCCTAAACAACAACGCATCGTTCAGAAATAAAGCAACATTATTTTCATGACATATAACTAAACCAAGTTTGATCGTACTTGACTGGAATTTAACAAGATTGATTACGAAACGAGTTTATTGAGCGAGACCTTGCTCCGAAACAAGAGGGAGAGAGGGGAGGG
>JABFPN010000546.1:0-28723 GCA_022817305.1 Leptoteleia sp. ZL-2020
TAAAGTAGTGTAATATATGTGCTAAGTTTTCATATATTTAATTTGAAAATTTCTTATACACTACATATAGTTTCAGTTTCCTATTTATATACGAAAATTTAACATATTTTTTTTCTCAGTGTAGATATATATTTTATATTAATATATATATATATATATATATATATATATAGACATATGTTTTTTCTTCATACATATATGGACATACATGTTGTTTCTTAATACACATATGGATATACATGTTTTTTTTAGTACACATATGGACATAGATATTTTTACGTTTATAGAATTATAATTCAAAGTACAAGCATTTTCTTATTTTTATTATCATTTATTTATTTAATATATTTATTGTTTTATTTCAGTATACCAAAGTAGAACTTAAACACCTAAGTAACCATTCTCCTCTGATCCAGAATCCGTACTGAAATTGTCATTTACGATTAGATAATCCCCGTCGATATAATTTATCCGCATTCCACCTTCGGGTACGTTCAGAAATAAAACGGTTTCCTCGGTGTCGCTGCTTGCGGTTGACTTTTCAATTGGTTCCTCCTCCGGGATACCTTGCAACGAATTTTTCTTTGGATCAGAAGATTTTCTAAAATTCTCCAACTGTTTCTCCTTCCTTTTATCCTAATTATTTTTTATTTTGCCATTAAATTTGAAATTTAAATTCAACAGTCAATCAGATAACGAACAATTTCGTCTTATAGCGCATCTTACTGGAAATTTTCTGGACCCAAACAGTCCAATAATTTTTCGAAGCCATCCTTTGACCCGACTTCCGTCCCTCTTTGGCAGCAATAAAGCAGTCTCTTCGTTCTTATCTGACTCCTCCTCGTGGGTCATTCGCATTGTAAAATTATCTGGAGCAAAAGATTGCCATCTATCTTCAGAGGACGCCGATAAAAGTGCGGACTCGGTTTCAGTTATGGGATTTACCGTACGAGGTGAAAGTTCAGATTCCGATTCAGATTCCGAGACCGAGTTTGAGTATTGGAAGATCTATAATAAAGAATTTATAAATTGTTATCGACTATTAGTTTTAGGAACGCAAAAAAGTGGCGTACTTGAGTTGTGACGTCGTCCCTCAGTTTTTGGCCTTCGACGTCCCTAGAAGAAATTCTTTCTGGGACGGAAGTTGCCTCCGATGGCGATTCGTACTGATAACCTTCAACGTAAAAAGTTGGTATCGCGCGTAATTTTAATGAAGTTCGTTACGTAAGTCGTGAGAATGGATCGTGCCATTCGGAAAACTGGGTAAACTATGGAACTGAAGTGTAAAACATTTTCAAAATGCAAAATTTAATCAAATTTTATTTTTTTAGACGTATAGAGGGTTACTTAACATTTTTGTCATGTTAATTTGTACTCTCGCATGTTGACAAACAATTTTTGTTTACGTTTTTAATTTAAAAAAAACGTTTTATCCTTCAGTCCTGTAAACTTAACTGTAACTGGTCAACGAATCCTGATCACTGTCAGTTTCCTCTTTCACAATCTTGCCAAAGTCAGTGGTGGATGTTCCCTCAGTGTCTTCCTCAGATTGGACCAATTTAATCTTTTCCAAATCCACTTCATCCTCAGAAGAATCTCTAGACCAGTTAATGTACCCAGAAAATACATTTAGATATTAACTGTTTTGTTTTTAAATTGTATTTTTTTGATAATTGAAATTATGATCTTTTACTTTTCTTCGCTTAAATCCGAGTAATCTCCGTATTCCACTGGGGATTTACAGATGGTGCAAATATTTTGCAAATCTAAAAAGCACGTGGCGCAGTAAAGACCGACGCAGTTTGGAGTTGGACACTTAACATGAGGAACACCTTTTTCCGGCGAGCCACACAAGATGCAATTATTTTCTTCCCTGGGGAAGAGGAAATTTAAAGCTGGACACAAGGAGTACATCCTGTCAGCCAATGTAACTTTTTCAATTGGTTGACCATTGGTGATGCCAAATTTCCTTCGGAGTTGTCTTCTGGCAAACTTCAGGAAACTTCCCCTGGATCTGTTTCGTCGAATATACTAGATGAATTGTTGGATTTTCACTTCTGGACTGTTGCTTATTTAATTGAACACTTCATTTTAACCTGATAATGTGGTTGTACAGCCATACAGCACGTTGCCTCGCTCTGTTCGGATGGTAATAATTCATGACGACGTGTCTGATCCTCAGACAATACGGTTCCATAAGAGTCATGAGCCAGCAAAAGATGATCAGCAGCAGAATGTGCAGGTACCTGTCGTAATCCGGAGGAGTCGGTTCCGGCAAACATGGTATCGTTTCCACGTACGTTTCTTCCCCCATCGGACTAAAGGCTTTTATAATACTTTTGTAAAGCTCCGCCAGGAAACCAGTACCGGATACGTGTACTCCAACAGAATTCGGTTTTTGGACCTTTTGTTAAATTACAAGGTTATCAATGTAATTGTTTATTGGTTTTGGTTTGTTTTTGTCGAAAATAGAATCACTGCCAAAGTATTATGGTACACCCAGTCCAGACGATTCGTGACCCACCTAAGTTTAATGTAAGAGAGTTTAAGTTGGCTATTCTGCTAATGAAAACAGATTTAGAAACGCAGCTTAAAGATGTGTAAGGGTGCTTTCGGGAGCGCATGATTCCGGAATCTTGCGTTCCAAAACCTAGGTTGATTTTTACAATATTTCACATTTAGTAACTTAGACCAACTTATCTATTATTTTAAATCAGGAGAATGCACCACTTGGTCAACAATACTGTTTGAAAGCAGATAAATCGTTGAATAAATAAACTCCTTCTTCATTATTATGAAACTAGATGAGTTTTAGAACACATGATTCCGGAATCAATTCTGGAATCATGCGCTCCCGTAAGCACCCTAAGAAATAGCAAACGCTTTTTCTTTAAGCTGCATTTCTAAATCTGATTTCATTAGCAGAATAGCCAACTTAAACTCTCTTACATTAAACTTAGATGGGTCACGAATCGTCTGGACTGGGTGTACATAATTTATTTTTCGTCACGAGGGAGCGTGAAACGCCATTCTTCCAAAACTCCCTAGGGAGAAAAGCGGCGTTTTACAACTCAAGTGACTAAAATATTATTATACCCTAACCAAATATGGGGGAAATTGACATCTTCCTGCCACATTTAATCCAAATTCTTTCTCACTACCCATATTTTTGTCTTACTTTGAGTTCAATGCGTCCATGGTATCGGATCATATCCAACATCCAGTAAAGACTATAATCAGCGACGATATGGAAGATAAATTTAAAAGTGGCCAATGACAAAAACACCGTGGATTTTGCCAGTCTCCTTCTTTCCGCTTTGATAAGTATAAGCGAGCCCAAACTCGCATATTTCATGCTTTCCCGCAGTCCAAGTGGCAAAATTGTTTCCTTATTTTGTTCAATTCTTATGGCGTCGATTTTCCGCACCTCTTCAGTGATGTATCGATTATCGTATCGATCATTTGTCAGCCATTTGTGCCGATAATGGAATACTCTGCAAATTTGTGTATATCATTATCCAGCAAACCCTTAACCTTGGTTTCGTATTAGGGATGATTTTCTCTTCACCTTACTAACATGAAGAAGACGAAAAAGGCGGTGAAGAAGCTCATCCAGTCGAAGAGAACGATGAATTTCTCGGTTTTTTGCCTGATCTCAGTTACTATTCCCGTGGATATTTCTTCGAAAGTGCGACTTTGATTGGTGTCGAAGTTGAACGAGTGTGAGAATTTGACTTTGACGTAAAACATGGCTCGCATTTCGGTGGTGAATTTGCGAATTTCTGGATGGGACAAATTTCAAACTAATGGTTGATTATATTCTGTATTAAGAAGATATATATGTCCATATATGTTTGATTTTTTTATATATAATTTATAGATAATATCATTATTATAGTATAATAATATGCTACATATATGTGATTTTATAATATTATTATTAATAATAATAATATATGGTTGAAAATACACTTACGTTTTTCAACAGCGCCAACTATAGCGTCACTTACGTAAGACATTAAGCTGCAAATAAAATCCAAGGGTTTTACAATGTAGCAGACAGTCTTTATTGGATACATTATGTTGCAAATATCGGCAAACACCGGGCCAAGTTTTGCCTTGCAATCAAATATCGCCCCTTCAAATACCCTGCCACATCTGTCAAAGGGCGTCCCCAGTGTTTTGTTGCAAATATTAACTATACTGGCCAACCATTGGAAAACGGCTTTTATAACCGCCACTATAACGCAAAAACATTTGCATACATAAATTAATCAACTGCAGACAATTGTGCGCACTTTCCTCCCTATTTTTTTTTTTTTAATTATTATATACTAGATAACATTATAAATATCATGGATTTATACTAACAAATGCTTAAAGCTAATCTTTTAATTGCCATTAAAGACTCTTTGATTCGCTTAACGGTAAGTTTTACAGATTTAATTATTTTAGTAACTGAGTCCTTTAGGGCATAGAAGGGTTGCCTTATTAAGTCCATTACTAATTTCACCGCCTCTTTTAACTGGTCCTAAGATATAAGTCAGAAGAATTGTTATTTACAGATGAATAACATTCATACTGAATAGTTATAAGATAAATTAAATTTGTATCAGTTAACTTGTCCACATGCTAAGGATTCTGAAAGTACTCCAATATTGTGCAAAGTATTTTTTGCTGGTCCAGTCAGGGTTAAAATAAATGCGTAGGCCATCAATGCTTGTCGTCCCTTTTTGGAGCAAAATTGTGGCAGAAGCAAAAATACTATACACCTTGAATTGTGAAAAAAAGATACATATTAAATTATTTAATATTAATATTAATATTAAATATTGATATGAAGTATTGATAATGTAGCAATATTGTGATGTGAAATTTTTCATGTGAAGAGGAGAACGTTACCTTACTTTCATAAAGTAAGCCAATCCTAATGTTAAAATTATACCAATAATTGAACAAATAACTGTGGCAGAAGTCAGAGAGAAATTTAATTGGAACACAAAAAAGAAGAAGAACATATATGTTAGTACAATGCCACCCAAAAATCCAAGAAAACTTGTGTACACAAAGTTTTCAAATGTCCCTGTCGTTGTAATTGAGACATATTTTTTGTAAATCCATGAATTTTCAGTTATGTGAAATTTCCTTTGGAAGAAATTTGCAAATTTGTTTTTGTACCTAAATAAAAGTCATACTTTACACTTCTTTATAATATATACATATATAAAATATTCCCTTTTACTTTATATTTATCTAATATTTACTTAAATTTCTTAGCCAATTTTTTCTTTGTTCTTTTAACCACTTTTTTTTGAAAAAAATAAAGAAACCATGCCATTCTTGCGCATTAACTGGATTATGATTATTAAAATTGTGACAAATGATTATATATAATTTGTTAATAAAACTTTTCTATGTATGTGAATTTTCAGTTATTTCATCCTTCTCACTCATATTCACTTTGAATAATCTGTCAAACCATGTTTACAAAGGGTACCCTTCATTTGTTTAACGTTAACAGTTTTATAGAATGATTAATTGCAAATAAAAAAAAGTATTTAACGCGTAGTAACTTTGAATTAAATCTTAATTTCAAGAAGTTATCTTGTTTTGGTTGCAGGGTGCCCAGTAGAATTGAACTAAACAGCCCCAGTTTGAACTTGGATCTACAATGGGTCTTTCTTGTGGGGCTCGTCTTCGCTACGTTTGGAAAAAAAATTAAAATGCCTGAAATTTCAGGTCGCTTTATAATTTTTCACATTATTTTCTGTGACGGTGAGCTTTCGTATGTAGATTTAAATTTAGGTAAATTTAAAAGAAATAATTAAGCATAATCATTAAAATGAATTATCCTGTACAGAAAAGTTACCACCAGATAAAATGAAAAGCATACTTTTAAGAGGATTTATTGCTTCAAAATGAAATATTGAAATATGAATTTAAGATTTAACAATATAGATAAGTTTTTGTAAAGAAAAAAGAATATGAATTTAATTATTTTAAAGCATTGTTATCTTTCTTTATAATTTCTACAGTTCAAAGATAAGTTGATATCTAAAGTGAACGTCAGATGGCGCTACATTATGCTTTGTACGTTAATAAAGTGATTTTCTACTTTATCAATTTGAATGGTTCATTAGATTTATTTGAATTATTTTTTTAAAAATAGAGTATTAGATTGAAGGTTTAAAATGATTAAATATTATAACGTAATATTTTATTGCATTGTTCTATTTTTCATTGAAAATTAACTTTGTTTAATTATATTTAATATATAATTATATAATTATCTGTTATATTACTATATAACATTCCAATTCTGCACCTACTCTAATATCAAAGAATATCTCAAGTTACTCCAAAAATACAATTTCAATAATATTCCAAAAGTATCTACAGTATATTTCAGGAATATTATTACAATTTTAATCTTCCAATAATCAATTAGTAATACTTCTAAAGTCTAAAGGTTAATAGAACATACCTTTGGTATATTTCAATTATTCTCAAAGTACCAAAAATATACCCGCTACAATATATTAGGGTATACTACAGAAATTTTCCCTCACATCCTCCCATTATCCCTAATAAAAACAAATTGTCCCAATGTGATGGAAATAACGAAAAAAAAAAAATTTTTTAAATTAAAAGCGCAAACAAAAATTTTAAAAATCTTATAATCTGAAAGAGATCACGATATTTCATTTTATTTTTACAAGTTTCGTTAGTTACGCTTTATTTTTACCAATTTATGAATACAATTTTTTCAATGTTTTCCTCTCAGAATACACAGGTAGTACCCAGAATAAAAGCCGCGATCCTTGACAGTCTTTTTCCCCCCCGCGCCACCACAGCCAACAATGATCCACGCGCGATAAGTGACGGGGAGTTTGTCGGGCGGATCCGTGCCTGCGTTATCGACGCGCACGGCGTACTCCCACGCCCGGCCGCCACAGTAGACGACCGTTTGGACGCGCGGGGGTGGTGGGATGTGGCTGTCGAGTGCGCCGCCAGCCTCTGATCAGTAGTAGTGGCGACGCACCGCGGATTGGTAGCACGCTTGTCCCGATCTGGCGCGCTGGCCTCCCCGGACCGAGCATGCCATGATCCGTGAGCGCGCGACCTGCTGCGAGGGCCGCGTGTCATCGATGTCGCTGACGCGCCACCGCGCGATCCCAATTTCGCCAGACCGATAAAAGGCAAGCCAGCCGCGAGGCCACCGCAAAATGACGACCAGAGAGCTCTACGTCAAGGTATGACCCGCTTTCCGCGCGGTCCCAGCGCAAAATCAATACTCCCCGCGAATCGCGCTTGACCTTCGCCATCCGCCAACTTCCGTGGCACCGCTGCTCCACTTCCGCGAAAGACCTCTTCTTCGCCCCGGGACCACCTGGTACCCGATTGAACAGGTGTTTGGGTGACTGGTACCACCTTTTATTCGCGCCAGATTGCTGGTACCCAGTGGTCCTCGGTTATTGGTAGCGGTTTGCCAGTGGTATCGCGGGGTACCAGTTGGTTTATCCTACCGGATGGTCGTTGAGGGGGGTTAGGAAGATTGGTACCAAAGTGTTTTGCAGTGGTTAAAGTGGTACCGGATGATTTTTTGGGACATTGAAATTTGTGTCGTGGTTTTTTGTTGGGAGAAGGGTGGAGTTTTGTGGTACCAGTGAAATTTTGTTCGATTTTTCCAAGGAATTTGAGTGCAATTTGGGGATTTGTAATATTAGTTAAATGATGGACTGACAGCAGTTTGGTTATTTCCTTTGGAACTTCTGGTTGGACTAAATTTGTGGTTTATTCAACTGTGTGCTTCGTGGATTAAGATTCGCTTTAATCAGATAACAAGTCTTAGTTTTTACCTTGATTTGTAACTTTTGCTTTTTCGGTCAAGATTTTTTGTATTAGTGTAATTTCAAACGAATCTTTAACATGTAAATAGATGAAAAATTTTATGTAAAGTAAAATATTTAATGTTGGAGTTTTAACATTATTCTGACTTTTAACATTATTCTGGTTGTATTTGATTTAATATGGAACAATGATATTATTTTAAACAAAGATATTTTGTATAAACTTTTAGATTACTTCTCTATTAAAACTTCAAATGGTTTTGAAATCAATTTGAAATTTAATGATGAAAAATATTATTCATATATAAAAAAACATTTGAATTAGTTTATTTTCTAAATCTAAATTCTTTTCAATTGATTAATAATACATGACTTTGAGAAAACGTATAATTATTTTGACTGTCAAAAGTAACTCAGTTTCAAACACAATATGTCAAGTTGAATGAAGTCACGCTGCATTAAAGTTTTGGTCAATATTTTGCTTTTGATATTTTGATAGAAAAATGTTTATTTTTTAAATATGTACATTTTACTCGTAATTTAATTAACGTGGTGTAACAATAATTAATTCAGTATTGAATATTGATAGGAAAAATTATGATTTGTTCATCATAATATTGAAATGAACTATTTTTCAATAAATTACCGAATTAATGACGATCTAGAACTTACAGTGTTTTTAACATTTACTTTTTTTAAAAACATTTCATAATGTAATATATTATTTTTAAGATTTAATTGAATCTGAATATATATTCTACATCTTAATGAGGAAATTTATAATTTGCAATAATAACATTAAGTGTCCATTATTGTTATTTATTTATTTATTAATCATTAAATTGAAATATTTCAAAATTTCACCATAATTTCCTCAATTAATTTTCTCTATGTAACAAATTACATCTCATTGAATTTTATTATTAACACAATAAACATTTTATATTGCATCATAAAACATTTTGTTTTTCTCATTAAAACAATAACTTATTAAAATAAAGTATTTCCGATATCACCTTTGAACGTAAATCCACAAATCATTAGATAATATATAAATCTAATTAAATTTGGGTCAATTAATTGCTTGGCAGATTGAAACGTTAGAATTATCTTATCTTTAATATTATTTTATTGTCTTGGAAATTGATTTTACCTCACTTTTAAGTTTGTATACATTTTTTTTCCTATTCAGAAACATCGTTATTGATTGTTTTCACAGCATTTTCGGTCTTATCTGTATTATTTATCTTAACTTTTTTTTTAAATCAAATTTAACTTAAAATTTAAAGCAAAATCATGGGTATTATTTATGATTATTTTTGAATCACTGGCTCTTACATATATTTTATGATTCAATCACGTGTTACGAAACGTCACATTTTATTAATCAATTAAAGTTTAATAAATTATCTGTTTACAAATATTAAGTTAATTATTTAATCACAGCTTGGGATTCTAGAAATTGAAAGTAATATATTCAAAGAAAGATTTTCTTTTATTAAATTATTATTCCCTAGTAAATATGAGACATATATGGACATATATGTATTAAGAAAAATATATATGTCCCTATATATTTCATTTTTATTAAGGTCAAATAATTATTCTTTATGGTTTTATATTATTTTATTCCATATCATTTAACCAGGTTTTATATTCAATTATTATTTATAATACAATTTACCGCACAAAAAGTGTCAATCTGTGAATTGGAAAACAAATTTGGATATGAATGGAAGTTGGATGACGCGATAACGTTGTGAAAAAAAAAAAGAGAAGAGGCAAGTTTTCACACCTCGCACATTGTATACCACTAAGGCACACGCTAAGAAAGCAATCTTATTAGCCGAATAGTGTATTGATGTTTTTTCCACAAACTCAAACGCTTATTTATATTTTTATCACCAAAGGAAATAACTTATTGCACTGCTAAACGTATTCGTGTCTGAAATTTGAGAAATATATGTTACGCAGTTAGCAAAATGTCATTATAATACACTCGAATATTAAGTGAAAAAAAATTGAATTACACTAATGATAATTTAAATGGATAATTACTTATTCCAAATTTACATGCGACTAAAATAATCGTTATATAAAATAATCTTTTTATGCTCGAAATTTTAGGCAAAATTTGTTCCTGAGGTCAATAGTATTAGTTTTTTTTTCTTTAATTTAAATTAGATTGGGATAACAAGTAAGGTTTCAGTAATCTTCTTTTAATAACTATTTTATAGTAAAATTAAAATCAATCAACATAAATTGCAATTTTAAATGTTATTTAATAAAAAAAATTATAGATGATTCAAGAATTGAACACTTATTGATTACTCTTATCAAGATAATATGTACATCAAAGAGAAGTAATTATGGGAAAATGTTATAGACATAAAAGCTTTTATGATAAGTTAATTCTAATCAATGTTTGGTATCAAATTATTCTTTTTTTTATTGATTATTGGTCTTTTGGTTTTGATGCTTAAACGTTTGAAAAGTCAATGTTGCAATTTCAGATTGTTAAATGTTTGACTGAATTTGTTGGATCTATTTGGTCCCTATTTGGGTCAAAATTTACACCATTACTAGTTCCCTAATAAAAATGAAACATATATGAACATATATGGATTAAGAAAAAACATATATGTTTGATTTTTACTGGGGTTGTTATTTACATAACATTGAATTAATTAGTACTTGAATTTTTGCATAACTAACTAAATGCACAATTTCCACGTTTGTCTTGCTGGCAAATTATCGCACACAATGTAATATTTTCCAGGAAATTTCGTTTATTATTACGATGCAAATAATTATTTATAAATTTGCGTTACCTAAATTGAAATGTTTGCATCATTTCATGAACAAAATGTCGAGAAATTAAATGAAATTTCGGGCAAATTAAATTAAACTAGAGGAACGTTCTATTGCGAATCGAACGAAACGTGGCGGTGCGGTTTTAATTATGCATTTATAATTCATTTATTTCTATTTTAAAATCCAAAGTGGCAGCGGCAGATAAGAAAGTCGTAATTTTGCCTTCGCCTTGTAAAGATAAAAATTTCATACTTCTACATTAACATTTTTCCTTTTTTTTTTCTTTATTTCCTGAAAAACTTGTGCAAGAACAAATTTAAAATTGCAAAAAAGAAAAAAATAAATAAAGAAGGAAATATTCTTCCCTCAAATATATCCCGTACAATTGATATTAATGTTTGTTACAATAGTTCTAGGTTAATCGAATAACCTGGCAGAATTTTGATGTGGAAAAAAAACACTTTCTTTCTGAAATTACAGGCCGGGATTTTAATTGATCCGACGGTATCTGGGACTCGGCGGCTTTTCACGAGATTAATCTAAATAATGCATGGAAGTTTAGCACGCTTCGGCGAATGCGTTAGTTTATTTTATTGTTGCTTCGATTATTGTTATTTGTTTAACGCATTTAGCAATCGAACCTCGCGTTATGTCACACACGTTGTCGGATATGCATGACTCGCGCAGCATTTCATAAGATATTAAGTATTATATTTATGATGACAATGCCATTTTTATTTCTTTCATCCTTTTTCTTTTGTTTCTACTAATTATGTTTTGACCACTTTTGAGAATGCAGTTTTATTTTATTTATGTTTCGAGCAACTTCCCTAGTAAAAAATAGTTAATTTAAAGAAGATATATATATATTATGTTCACCCAGTCTCAATGATTCGTCCATTCCTACATCTTAGTGGAAAAAATTTTATGTTGGTACTAGTAAGTTTGCGAAAAAGAACAGAGTCTAGTTCACTGGTAGGAATTTGGTGCGAAACGTTTTGAAATTGGAACGTAGTCGTCATTCTCATACTTTATTGTTTTTTCGATGTAAAAAATTAATTTAATTTTTAAGATTCATTAATCTTTTGTTTTTACATTAATTTTTTACATCGATAAAGCAAAAAAATATGGGAACGACATCTACGTTCCAATTTCAAAGCGTTTCGCGCCAAATTCCTACCAGTAAACTAGTCTCTGTTCCTTGTTGCAAACTAAGCGTTTTTATAAGCATGCAAGTGAATCAGTACCAACATAAAATTTTTTCCACTAAGATATAGGGATGGACAAATCACTGATACTGCACTGAGAAAAAAGTAATAGGATGCTTACGGGAGCGCCTGATTCCGCGATTGATTCCGGAATCTTGTGTTCTAAAACATAAGTCCAATATTTCACGTTTAGTAACTTAAACCAACTTATCTATTATTTTAAGTCAGGAGAACGCACCACTTGGTCAACAATATTGTTTGAAAGCAGATAAATCGTTGAATAAAAAAAATCCTTCTTCATTAATATGAAACTACATGAGTTTTAGAACACATGATTCCGGAATCAATCGCGGAATATATATATATATATCTTTAGATATATTTTATATATCTATATTTTATAGATCTATATATTTATACAACTATATATTTTATTTACTTATTTACATACATCTTATTTAAATAAGATACATATGTATGTTATCTTTATATATATAAAGACCAGTAAATTCTTTTCCTTCAGTCTCTGCAATTCATTTAATTTTTCTTTTCACAACAATTTCGCGAAACAATTCATTTATAAGCTAAATTGAACCCAATTAAATTGCATAAGATAACATTTATATTATTAATACGAAATATTATCATTAATATAATAAAAGTATTAAGCGTGAAATAGAGCTGTTTAATAATTCGCGGAAATTAATAATATTATTTCAGCAAACGAGCCTGCTTTTCAAAGGATTATAAATGCACAGTTGCACATTTAGGACAATTATTTGTTTGTTTATATATTTATTTTATATTACTTATATAATGGATGAACAAATGTGATTTCCATCTAACGATCATCGAACAAAGATAACGATACAGTGTGTCTTATTATTTTAAGAGAGAAGATTACAATAGAATTTTCACTCGCTTGCTCGTATAATTAAATATGAATTGAAAATTCCCACAATTTACAAACAACCTGATTTAGAAATTGCGAACCAAATTTATATAACATAACATGTTAATTTGCATTAATAATAATACACGCTGTTACGGGGACAGGAACTATTAATAATTAATATACTTTATTTAGAGTTAGCAATATTTAAAATTATTTACATTAATTTCGAGATGTTAAATTGTATCTTATACATCTTAAATTTTACTTTTATTTATAACTAAAGTTATTATTTTGCTAATAAATATTTAAATTGCTCCTGTACATCATTTAGTTTTATCCGCGTATTCAAATTTGGCGCTAACGCGCGCGCATTTAGCAGAACATCTGCAACTTCGTGCGGCACCGAGTTCCCACCAATGAAAATTGTACGAAAACAAACGTATACTTCTAATTTTAGATAATCTTTTTTTTTTAATATATTCACGCTTTGGTAACAGTCTAGTAACTTTTCATATATCTTTTTTTCTGCGCGTATAAAAATTCTATCAAATAATGACTATATTCAGACCACTATAAAGTTACAATAACAGATCTAAAGTTGATGGTGTTGTTAACAAAGATTGATGCGATGCAACGTTTTTCGAAAATAGCACAAAATGCGTCGGATTTATGTTTACAGGGACGGGATCAAAGCGACCGATAATTCTTCCCCTTTAAAGCCGCACTGGAAGGCCGATCAAAGACCTTGGAGGCGGTATGAAAAAGAAAAAAAAACAAAAGAGTTTCCACGCGGGGTCGTCAATGTTGACCGCAACTTTAGCCCGATTTCGGTTGAAAAATAAAATAAGTGTACACTGGGAGAAAAATGTTTGAAAAAATTATAACCTTTTTTTTGTCATTTGAAGACATAAGTTTTTTCTTAATCCATATATGGCCATATATGGAATAAGGAAAAACATATATGTCCATATATGAAGTTTTTAATTCCTTATATGAAATTGCTAAGTCATATATGGATCATATATGGACCGTATATGTTTCATTTTTACTAAGGTACATTCTACCAATTTTTATTGTACTTTTTGCAATATTATCCATCTTCAAATTAGAACGAAAATTTTCATTTTTTTTTTTCAAATTTTTTCTCTCAGTGCAGATATAAACAAAGGGAAGGCAATGCCCTGCATTTCCCTCGTGAGTTTTTTTTTAGCGAAGCCTTCCTCAACGTTTTCATAATCCACAAATTGAGAAACTTGAAATTTCACATCACTTTAGAAACTTTGTAAGTGTTTTTATAAGCATGCAAGTGAATGAATATGGTCGTTTTTTGGCCACCGATAGTTTCGTCATCCGCGCGATGCTCCTCTTTCGACATCAGTGATTTTCCGTCCGTTTCGAGCTTCGGAAGATTTATGTTTTAATTTAATTTGCCGCGATTGTTTCGCGCTTATTACGGCATTGATTTACTTTCAGATTTATATTTTTTTTTCTTTCAGAACATGCGTTTTATTTGCATTTATTTAAATGTTTATGTCATCAATTTTAGTGGCCGTTGGTAATAATCAAATTTTAGTAATGAATCTAACTTTAATAATCCTTTTATATATATTCAAATAAATTTAATTTTATATCTGAAGTTATAAAAAAAAAAAAAAGATAAATGACTCATATAATTACCATAAATATTCCTAATAATCATAAGTTATTTTAATGAAATGGTTCATTACCTTCGTTTTCCTTTAAATCATTTCACTAAGCATTTGCATTTTAATTGTATTCAAATGTAAATTAAACGAACACATTTTTATCAAAAGCTGAAGGTTCGAGAATGTAAATATACTTTAAATGAACAGCCATTAACACTTGTGAACAAGAAAAAGTCAAATAAGTGACCCGAGGGAAAATTGGAATTTATAACTTTGGTTTACCCGAATCGTGTAAATTACTGAGGCTATCTAATTTATAAATACTTTTACACGCGTCCCAAAACAGTGACCCCTTAATTCATAACATTATCACGAGTTTACAGTTACAATTTTAGTTGCATTCAAAAGGGTAATACCATAGACTATTACTTTTTACACCAATTTGAGGATGCATCGAAAAGGCAGACATTTTTGCCATACATAATAATAAAACTCAACAGTTATATTAGTATACTGTGCACCAAGGATGGAAAGATAACGATTATATCTGTAATCGTCGTTTCGTCCCTGCTGCATAATATACTATTTTTTGTAATAAGTCTAAGGAGTGTCCTGTTTCCATTTCGTTTGGAATCCAGCTGTTTTTAGACGAAAACTGGTTTGTTTTTCGTCCTAGTGCGGAAACTAGCCGTTTTCTGCCCTAGTGCGGAAATTAGCCACTTTCCGCCCTAGAGCGGAAACTAGTCATTTTCCGCCCTAGAGCAGAAATTAGCAAAAAGATCAGTTTCCGTGCACTTAATACAAGAAATAACCTTTAATTCAAACATACTGAAAATTGCTTTAAGACTGTCATTTTTATTATTACTAATGGTAAGATTGTTTCACCTTTCCTGGGGATTTATTCCCCGAATTGCTGTGAGATGTTTGAAATGTTGCCTTAAGTAAGCCTTTTCCCGGGTCGCCACTCGGCGCAAATTTCTCTCGGCGTGTCTGCGCGAGCGCGGCCATAACTTAAGTGAAACGTCATTTAACGTCTGATAAGCCAATATCCGTATCTCGCGGGCCGAGCACTTCTGGGCTGCGAGTCCAGTTTCTCAGGTTGTACGCTGGTTGATTAGCCGGCGCGCACAAAGTGACCGGTGGAGCCCTTTCTCTCTCTCACGGCACCGAGTGCGCCGAGCTAGGTCGTTCTCCCAGGGTTCAATGGAGCGTTGATTTAAAGCGACGTTCAAGGTTTCGTCAATTTTTCGGATACCATTCCTTTGACTTTTCATCTTTAAACCCCGCTCACTCCGATTAATTTTCACGTTCCACTAGTACAGGAAGTTATATTTCGGTGTAGAAAAAAAGTGATTGATTCTTCTTTTTTTTATTGACCCCTTCACTTGGTAAAAGTATCTCTTTTTTTTTGTAGAAAAATAGAATACATAAGATATGTGTCAACTTGGTTGAAGCCAGTTGCGAGCATGCTTGGTATAATTTTAACGTCAACCTTTGAGTTCAGTTTTTTAATATTTTTTTTAAGCAATTATTGTGGAACGAACGATAATCTTATTTAAAGAAGATACGTCGCACGAAAGGTTATTAATTACAATAATTTAAACGCCATACTTTTTCCTGATTACATTATTCTGATAATAAGAATAATTTAGAAAATGATAAACTGCTTGGAAATCGCTCAAAATTGTCTTTTATCTTTATCGTGAAATGGTATATTATGCACCAAGGACGGAACGATAACGATTGTGGATAAGTGTGAAGTTGGCCGCGCGAGACGAAGGCCTGGTGCATATATTTTTCGTAACAGTCGGAAACTGGTAGTTTTTCGCCCGAGGGTGGAAACTGGTAGTTTTTCGTTCTAGGACAGAAACCAGCCTTTTTCCGCCCTAGGACGGAAACTGGTCGTTTTTAGCCATAGGGCGGAAATTAGCCATTTTTTGTTCTAGGACAGAAACTAGTCTTTTCCGCCCTAGGACGGAAACTAGTAGTTTTTCGCCTTAGGTCGGAAACTAGCCGTTTTTTGTTCTAGGACAGAAACTAGTCTTTTTCTGCCCTAGGACGGAAACTAATCGTCTATCGCCCTAGGGCGGAAACTAGCAAGCTTTGCAAGTCCATCCTAGGGTGGAAACTAGCCGTTTTTCTCCCTAGGGCGTAAACTAGCAAGTTTCGTCTTCTAAACAAGGACGGAAACAGGTGACTAAATTAAGGTGAATAAATGCCATTAATAAGCCTTCGACGTATTTGGTTCACTGATCAAAAAATTCATCGATCGGATAATAATTTAAATGAATCGTACAATGCGAAATGGGCGCGTGAAATTAATGAATGTGGAAAGAAGAGAAGCGAAGGTTGCAAAAAAAAAAAAAAGCTGTGACTAATTGCGAATCTGGCGCGGAGGTGATAAGATTGGTCGTTCGCAACGGCCGTACAAACAGCTGTTTTATCGTTACAACGAAAGATTGTAACGCAATAGCGTCCACGCATGCATACACGTGTACGCGTATCATTTTATATATATTGTTATGAGCGATGTTCGTTTCTCTTACGAATCCGTACGCATGCCCCTTTAATTGCAATCATTTTCTCTAACGAGTATTAAATTGCGATATTTACTTTCTCAATCTTTCCATTTTATTGCCGTTATTATTACAACTTACTCTTAGGAAGCGTCAATTTCCATTGCACTTGATGCGTTCAGTTTACATTATAATCACAATTTCTTCCATTTTGTTTCCTTTCAAATGATATAATATAAAAAGTGAATGTATAATATTTAGTATATTATATATATAGTATATATAAGAGTAAATATAAATATGATTGAAAAGTAAAAATATAATAATTCATTATACTGATTATTAACAATTTCTTCTAAATCTTATTTAATTAGATTGTTTAAATTTAAATTTAATTTAACATTAAATAAGTTAATCTATTTTTAATTATTAAATTATTGGTTTTAATTACAATGTTCTTTTTCTCTTTTGAAATTTGTTTTGTATTAAAATAAGTTTTTCATCTTTTTTATATATATATTTCAACTGACTTGTTAGCGATTAATGTGTTTATTATTGAATTTAAATTGTTTATATTAGTTTCAAATGAAATTATGTATTTGTAAACAACAGACTACGTTCTAATAAGTTGCATCGTAGAGTTTCAGTGAGTCGAGCTGAGAAATACAATAGAAGCCGTAGATCGGAGCTTGGTTGACACGGCCTATACCTTTCTCGTGCTTGAGTAAATACCAATACTATTATCCTCAGAAACGCGTCCTTTATTCACAACTTTAAGTCAAACAAATATCATTGCGTAGGGATTCGATCGGAAAACTTGAACTTTGTAACAAAAATAATAGAAATTTAACATTTTAAAGTGTTATCACAATTTCAATAAGTTGCTATTATAATTTTCTATTAATATTTATAGTCATTTCCTTGGAAGAAAATCTGAAAAAAAAGTAAATCTTACGTCAAGTAATAATATATTTGTTGTTAATTATAATTTGTAGTATAAAATGTACATATTCATGTTGATATAAGTATTTCATGTTCACTTACCGATCAAATCATCACTGTGTTACTGCTCCATTTTGGCACTACATCACAATGACACTACGACTCGACGGCACTACGACTCGACGACACTACGACTTGGCGCTATTACACGGAGAGAAAAAAATATCAATTTTTAATGAAAAGTTTACTACTTTGGCATTATACTTACAGAACACCATTATATGGAGAACTAGTTGATTAAAATTTGTTAACTTAGTTTATTAATAATAGTAATTCTATGCAATTTCATATAATTTAACATCTGTTTATTAAATTTTAGTAAACTGTTGAATAATTGGTTCATGAACAACATAGGCAATGGGTTAGCGACACTGATGAATAGCGACATCCAACGGAAAAAACATAAAATAAAATGTTTGCCAAAAATTAGAATTCAGTTTGTTAAAATTTCTAATCCCTGGTTTCTTAATTTTTAATATTCTTTTCTCTCCGTGTATACCTTATACTAGTAATAAAAATTTAAAAATATTTCTGAAATAAAACACAAATACTTTACTTATTTATTCCCTTTTCTAACAAAAGAAACTTTAAAACAATCGCTGAAATTTCTTAATTTTTTTAAAATATTACGATTATATAAAGGAATAATAAGAGTGAGAGGGGGAAAAAAACGCGGTTTACGCATACTGATTTCATGTATGACGTATCGTAAAAGAAAAGATCGAAACAAGAGCGCCGAAAACAATGCGATAATCGTCGAAGATCGTACGTGAGAACGGTTTCACTTTTTTTCCCCATTATTTTCCTCGACTTAATCGGGGACGCGCGCTCCTGATAGCTAGAATTGGCCGCGTAGAAAGCATGGGAACCTTTTTCCACGCAGGAATGCCGTCGACCGGGGAAGTCATCCGGGGTAAGGAACTCCCGTTCGGCTCTCGGCCGATCTGACCGGTACCGGAGTGACCCCGGCTCGGAAAGACGCGCCGCATCGATCCGCCACTTGTGCTCGCCCGAGCGAGATATATTCACCGGGCGAGGATTAAAAGTTAATCACGCTTAAAGCAATTTACATAATTCAATTAATCGTTTCGTTTCTCTTTCTCGTCCAATGTTCCGCGTAACCGATTTCAAACGTTGAAAATATGTCCCTTATTGTAAATGTTTGTATAAATGTGTATGGGATTGCTGGTTACAAAAAATCCAGTTGATTCTTATTAAATCCGATTGAGGGTTTGATTCAAATTTAATGGGACTGAATTTTAATTTTGTTTGGGGTTGATTCCAATTGAAATTGGGAATTCTCCTGAATATTCTGATTAAATATTAACCAATTTTAATAAATTTTAATAGGAACCAATGAGTACTTTTAAGTAGTGTTGGTATGGTATTGTAATAAATATAAATTGGAAATATAATATTAAAATATATAAGCTTAAATTATAGCTGAAAATAGAAAGATATATATAATTATTTTACATATATATATATGAACACATTAAACTTACTATAAATGTAGTAAAATTAAAAACTTATACATTATATATATAAATAGTTAAAACAGTCATTGTGACACGAGAGCCTTGGCGGCCCGTTTTTCGAATCACTCTTAATTATCATTTCATTTATCCTATTAACTTTTTCATACCTATTTTATATAAAGAAATATTCCTTTCAATATTTTCTTAACTTATTTTAGTTAGTCAAGTGCAAGATACAATTTTTAATACCGATTACAGGAGTACTTTTAATTGTGCACAAAAAGTACACTCGCGGTAGAGTTTAACTGTAAATTTGAACTTCGCACGGCGAGCGGCTGGAATTTCACTCGATTTTTTTTTGTTCAGAATGAGGGAGGAAGTGTGCCACGCGAGTGAAAGTTCAGAGGCACATTATGGTGCAAGTTATTAATCCTTGCGTAGCGCCGTCAACTTAACATTTTTCCGCCGTTATTCAGATGGATATTATTTACATGCGCGCAGGTCGGAATACCGAGTTTAATTGACGCATACAATTTTTACCAAGGTTGAGAAAATTTATTGGTTAATGAACGTTTGCGAACAATTGCGAGGGCAATTGTAAATACGTGCGAATTTTTTTTTTCTTTTCTCCTTACAACTTCGGCAAACGTATGCAATTTTACTGCAATTTTAGTGGCAAACATTTGTGGAACGAAATATTTCTTACATTTTTAGATTAAGAAATTAATCCAAGGAATTAAAATAAGGAAAATGATATCATTTGCAAAAAAAAAAGAAATGATAAACTGAATATTTGCAGGGATGATGATATTATGTAACATATTATTTTATATGATATATTATTAGTGTAACTCCTTAGAAATGAAAACAAGCGTTTACTAAAAACGACATTGTTTTCTATGAACGCTGCAACTGAAAATTAACCCATTTTAACGTCCCACTCCCGTAACCAACTTTTACATTTTAATAACCACCCACGAGATGATTGCCAACTGCAAGCGTATGATTATCACGATCAACTGTAACGCACACGAATCATTAATCAGAGTTTGATTTCATTCATTTGTAATTATAATCCATCTTTCTCGACGATTCTTAACATCTTTGAAACGTTTTTACTTTCTTTTAAGAGTATCAAAGATTATTTGCAATTTTTTTCATATTTTGGTTTATCGCGTAAGGTGCAATAAAAGCTTAATGTTCGACACTTAAAAAAATGTATGAAATTTATATAATTATGGCCGTATATGACCATATATAAATTAAGAAAAACTATATGGCCATATATGAATTAAGAAATAACATATATGAGTTCAGAAAAAACGCATATGTCCATATATAGCCTATATGAAATAATAGATGACATATATGTCCATGTATAACCATATATGAACTAAGAAAAAACATGTATGTCCATATATGACCATATATGAGCTAAGAAATAACGTATATGGCCATATATGAATTATGAAATAACATATATGTCCATATATGGACATATATGAAATAATAAATAACATATATGTCCATATATGAACTAAGAAAAAATATATATGTCCATATATGAACTAATAAATAACATATATATGTCCATATATGAACTAATAAATAACATATATGTCCATATATGAACTAATAAATAACATATATATGTCCATATATGAACTAATAAATAACATATATGTCCATATATGAACTAAGAAAAACATATATGTCCATATATGAACTAATAAATAACATATATGGCCATATATCAATTTTGAAATAACATATATGTCCATATATGGACATATATAAAATAATAAATAACATATATGTCCATATATGAACTAATAAATAACACATATGGCCATATATCAATTTTGAAATAACATATATGTCCATATATGGACATATATAAAATAATAAATAACATATATGACCATATATGAACTAATAAATAACATATATGGCCATATATCAATTTTGAAATAACATATATGTCCATATATGGACATATATAAAATAATAAATAACATATATGTCCATATATGAACTAAGAAAAAACATATATGTCCATATATGACTATATATGAACTTAGAAATCACATTTATGTCCATATATGGCCATATATGAATTAAGATACAACATATATATCCGTCTATAAACCATCGATAAACTAAGAAAAAACATATATGCCATATACGACCATCTATAAGTTAAGAAAAATCATATATGTTCATATATGTTTGATTTTTATGCGATATAAAGCGCAGATGTATCAACATAAACGACGTGCATAATTCATAATACGTTTGCCCCGACTCGGAATCGTTTTTACTTTCTTCGAAACATTTGACGTAAACCGATAAAAAGCGTAAAGCGCGCCTTTATTTACGCGTACGGTACGAAAGAGCGAGCGCGATCGCGCAACGCGATTGGCGCTTGTAAAGGAAGTTGTTAACGCTCTCGTAAGCATTAAAACGTTACCTAATTAATTAAACGGACATTTCACGCCCGTGCGAGTACGTACGCGCGCGTACGGTTTGCCTCCGTAGAAAGTAGTGAAATGCGACCGTGAACTTCACTTTTACGATCCGTCGTGCGTACCTCCCCCAGGCGTGAGGGGGGAGGGGAGGGGAGGGATTGCGCAACGGCGAACGCTGAAGTAACGTTGATCGATGGATTTTTATGGCCGATCACTGTCACATTAGTCGCGCGTTAAATTGGGAAATTGCAATCGCAAATTGATAAACGTTACCAAATGTCCCCCCTGAAAATTGACCAATTAAAACGACATTCGTCATTTTATTGCGAACCGAGGGAAGCAATATTTCAAACATTTTCGAAAGAATGTTGGTACAATGTGAAGTGTGGTTTAAAATTGGAAGTAAAAATGTAATTTCAATTATAGTTGATAAATATTGACATAAACAATTGGAAAGTTATATTAGTTGCGATAATAAACAAATGAAATGTCGAATTAAATATTGTTGCTTTGTTTAAATTTTTTTTTTCCATTGCCATTCTATTTCCTGTTAGGCAAGGTAAGCGGATGAGATATTGCGAAAAAAGGTAAACGCGCAAAAAGTGTTGCAGCTGAGTATTGCTTCAATTTAATTTGTTTATAATTAAATGTATAATGTTATTTTGCTAAATGTTGCAAAATCGGATGAAATGATATCTCTTATTTTGGAGAAAATCAATTTCCTATTTTATTGCAGCGTAAGAAGAAATATCTTGGTTCATTTTGTAAATATATTTTGCGATATTACAATGCAATTGTTTAAAATTCACTCACCGACTGGATCATCACTGCTTCACTGCTTCACTATGTCACGAGCCCTGAAAGCAAAGAATAATTTAAAATATTTCTGAAACAATTTATTTTAATTAAATAAATTTATGTTGTTTTATTTTAATTAAAACAAATAAAGTGAAATAATTATGAAACTAACAAACTTTCTCCTTGCAATTTTAATTTTGTACAAAATATCAGAAGCTTAATGAAATGCAACGGTTCGGTTAATATTAATGACACCTTAAATCTTGTTCCCTTTGTACGAAGCGTCTCTCTCGGATATGATACAGTGTTAGCTAATAGGAGCTGTAGTAAGTAGAAGGCTATTCATTTTCGTCGCGTACCGTTAGTTTCTTTTTTGCCTAGAAACGCTGTTCACACAGCGATGCCTGCGCGAATGAATGCAACGCATACTAAATCCTTCTTTCTATCTTTCAAAAGATCAAAAAATAACTATAGTTCAGGCACCGAATGTATGCTTCTACTAAAAATGGAAAAAAGTGTTTTTGCACGAAGTTTCAAAACAAAACGTTTGAAAAGGCTGCTTTTCTATAACATCTCATACTATTTCAACATTCTACAATTTCACTAAAATTATTTTAATTGCAATTAATAGTTTATATTAGGATGTATAAAATAATTAAATTATATTTACTGGGATTAAATTTCCAACAGAGATCATCCATTACCCCTTGTAGGGTGGCGCAGTCTGTTTATAAACAATCATCATATATAACACATACAAAAAAATGAATTAGTTGATTTTCCCACAAAAAACTGGATTCCAATTCCAGAAGACAATTTATGACCATTCCTATGATAAATTATGAAAGAAATACTATAATAAAGTATGTATATTCCAATAAATGTATAGGAATAAACACTTTATTATCATAAATATGTTCATAAATTGTCTTCTGAGGTTCAACATCAATTTTTTATAATAAATTTAACTCATTCATTTTTCTGCATGCACTAACTATAACAACAATATCTAACATCAATGATAACAGTGTAATTGATCTAAATTCCAGGGTGCCAAAGTATGGGTAACGCACCAGGACAAGATATGGGAGGAGGCGATCCTATTGGAGGATTACAAACTCGACAAAGTGACGCTGAAGATCAATTTGGAGGCCACGGATGTCACGAAGACCTTGGAAATCAAGTCCGATAAAGACCTGCCGCCGCTGCGCAACCCCGACATCCTCATAGGGGAGAACAACCTGACCTCACTGTCGTTCCTCCACGAGCCGGCCGTGCTTTACAATTTGCAGATACGCTTCCAGCGCCACAGCATTTACACTTATTGCGGCATCGTACTCGTGGCATTTAACCCTTACTATGAACTACCCATTTATGGTAACGACACGATATGGGCCTACAGGGGCAGGGCCATGGGCGAGCTCGAACCGCACATCTTCGCCGTCGCCGAGGAAGCTTACACCAAGCTGGAAAGGTAAAGCTTCTTCGAAGACAAAGTTACTTCTAGGTATACGACTTTCCGTCGGAAAGATCTTATAGATCCATATAGGATCATTTGTATTTGAGTCTATAAGTATCTGTCTGTCTATCTAAGAAGGTAAAGCTTCTTCGAAGACAAAGTTACTTCTAGGTATACCACTTTCTGTTGGAAAGATCTTATAGATCCATATAAGACCATTTGTATTTGAGTCTATAAGTATCTACCTCAGAAGGTAAAGCTTCTTCGAAGACAAAGTTACTTCTAGGTATACCTCTCCCTGTTGGAAAAGTCTTATAGATCCTAAGACTTTTTAAAGGTCAAGCTTTTCTCATGCCAAGTTAGCAGTTATGCTAAGATTTATTATAATGATGATTCAAGTGACATTGAGTATGAAAAAAGAAAATAAAAAGAACATATAGTACTCATCAGTTAGCAGATTAATGGTCTTTTTTTTTTATTCATTTAGAAACACTATTAATGAAGGTAACTTTTACAGAGAGAGCCACGACCAGTCAATCATTGTCTCCGGCGAATCCGGGGCGGGGAAAACGGTGTCCGCGAAATACGCCATGCGATATTTCGCTACCGTTGGTGGCTCGTCCAAGGAGACCCAGGTCGAGAAGAAAGTGCTATCGTCATCACCGATCATGGAGGCCATAGGAAACGCCAAAACCACGCGCAACGACAACTCCTCAAGATTTGGAAAATTCATCGAGATCCAATTCAACAAAAGCTACAACATTATTGGCGCCAGCATGAGGACTTATCTGCTTGAAAAGTCGCGAGTCGTCTTTCAGGTCGCTGTCCCTATTTTTCTCAATTCACTTGACTGAAAAAATATCATACATTTGTCTAAAACTCAGCATGGTGTTGAACCTATTTAAGTTCACAATGGAGTTGACTGTAATGAATATCAAATCTCTTCTTTTTCAATGTATTGTTTAAGTTACTCATTTATTAACTTACTTTCGGTGTTTGATTAATGAAATGAGTACATTAAGAGTTGAAATTAAGGGTACGAGAGTGAGAATTAGAGAGTAAAATAATGGCCAAGAGTTTAAACGTACCAGTTTCTTGCATTAACGCGAGTTCAAAGATATTAGAAAATGTACCAAATGTTGCGGGGTTCAACCCACGACACCTGTTGCGCTGGACGCATTCACGTGCATTTGACTTGGCTGACTCAAATTTATGGTCATTTATCATAATTTCAAATTGATCGATCACTTTTACCTACGAGTCGTAAATTACCTCGGCCTCGTATTTACAATTTCATTTGATTGATTAAGCTTTTTAATTAAAACACCAAACGTCGGTTAATGGTGTAGGTCAGTGCTCGTCGAGGCAAAAACCACAAACGATAACTAGCTTTCTAAAATCAAACGTATTGCATAACACAGTTATATCAATTAGAATATATTATTTCAATCGACTATTTTATTTTATTAAAAACATATGACAAAATGTTTAATTGCATTATTTAATTTGCTTTTACAAATCGTCCGGGTGACGTTAAATTAATAAATTCCAATGTATTCAGTTTTCAAATGTTTCTCCTAATTTTTCAAATTCATCCCAGACATACGTAATCTTATATAAGAACACATTCTAGCATCGTGCTCGATTAATTATGTCATTTTAAGTAAATAAAAATAACATTGATTGTCAATGCAGGCAAGCGACGAGCGAAATTATCACATCTTTTATCAATTGTGCTCGGCGGCCAAGAGATATTCCCACCTGCACCTGAGCTTTCAGGACGAATTTCGTTATCTGAACCAGGGCGACAGTCCGATAATAGAAGGCGTGGACGATCTAGCTTCCTTCGACGAAACCGTCTCCGCGCTCACGGTGATGGGATTCACGTCGAAGCAGCAGGACGACATGTTTCGTATTTTAGCGGCCATACTTCATTTAGGTAACGTTAACATCACCAGCCACGACGGTCACCGTTCTGACTCCGAGGGCAGCTTTATCTCAGTAAGTGGCATTAATTTGCCCCCAAAAACTCGTATTTTTTCAACAAAAGTCAATTGACTCAATATCGACTTAAAATTGGTTTCATATTGAATCAATATTAAATCTTATTGAGTCAATATTAAGTCAGTATTTACAGTCAAATATTTAATTTAATATTGACTCAACAGTGACTCCATATTGACTCCATATTAATTCAATATTGAACCAATGACAAGTCAAACATTGATTCAATCATAACAAGTCAATAATATTGACTTTCCTTTAATATCGATTCAATATCTGATTAATATTGAACTTTCCTTATTATTTGTTTCCACAAAACGGTTAATTGAAATGGATAAAAATGAATTTCAGCCGACCGACCGACACCTGCTCATAATCTCGGAGCTTTTGGGCATCGATTTGAACGCGATGCGCAAATGGTTGTGCCATAGGAAGATTGTGTCGATGAAGGAGGTATTCCTGAAGCCGATGAATCTGGATCAGGCGTTGGGGGCGCGCGACGCCCTCGCCAAGCACATCTACGCGGAGCTGTTCAATTGGATCGTCAACGTGATCAACTCGTCATTACAATCGCCGCACAAGGCGCAATGCTTCATCGGCGTCCTTGACATTTACGGTTTCGAGACCTTCGAGGTCAATTCCTTCGAGCAATTCTGCATCAATTACGCCAACGAGAAGCTTCAGCAGCAGTTCAACCAGCACGTCTTCAAACTCGAGCAGGAAGAGTACCTCAAAGAGGAAATTGAGTGGACGTTCATTGACTTTTACGATAATCAGCCCTGCATCGATCTCATCGAGACCAAATTGGGTATTTTGGACTTGTTGGACGAAGAATGTCGAGTACGTATCTATAATAATATATTAAGTGAAATTGGAGTAAGAAAGGAAATTTGTAAAGACCAACAATTTTCAGACAAGGAAAGTAAATTCCAAATTAGGAACTTGATATGTCTAGTGAGAAACATCTAACTAGGATCTTCGATGCCAAATTCTTGGATATCCAAGTAGGAAACCACCCAAGTTCTGGTGCCAATTTCCTACCTAAGATCCTAACTAGATATATCCCTGGGTAGTTGTAGAATGGTTTGAATTTGCAACGTACTATTCTTCAATTGTAATAAATAATATTTAACGTTTCGTAGATGCCAAAAGGGTCGGACGGTTCGTGGGCGGAGAAGCTTTACTCCAAATGCAGTAAATCGAAGCACTTTGAGAAAGCAAGATTCGGCACGTCGGCGTTCCTGATCCATCACTTTGCGGACCTTGTACAATACGAAACTAACGGTTTCTTGGAGAAAAACAGGGACACGGTCATCGAGGAACAAGTTGATGTGCTCAGAAGTAGCGATGTAAATATCATAACGCATAATTAATCACTTTGCATTCGAGCTTTCAGTGGAACATTTATTATAGATTAAATTATAAACTTGACCATCAATTAAATGCTTTCACGATTGAATTACAGAATGACATTCTGCGGCGTCTTTTTACGGATGAGGATCCAAAACTGACGGTGCCGAATGTTAGGCATAAGGTATCGGCGAGTAAACCAGTTTCGAGTATACCAAAGCAGAATAAAAAAACGGTAAGCAAAGGCGGTAACTCTTTCTATGAAACGTGACTGACCTGCCAATGAAGTTCATTGTACTCAGATACAGTTTTCTTTAAATTTTTATAAATACAGGTCGGCTCCCAATTTCGGGATTCTTTGAACATGCTGATGTCGACGTTAAACGCAACGACACCGCACTACGTTCGTTGCATCAAACCCAACGACACGAAAGAGGCATTCGAGTACAATCCACAGCGCGCCGTGCAACAACTGCGGGCATGCGGCGTCCTTGAAACAATTAGGATATCAGCCGCGGGCTTTCCAAGTCAGCGCACCTATGCCGAATTTTTCCAACGGTATAGGTGTCTTTGCAAATTCGACGAAATCAAAAGGGACGATTTGCGAGTGACTTGTCGGCGCATACTGGATAGGTAAAATTTAGCTATATTCATATATAAATATACGTCCACCGAAATACAATTATTAATGTACATTTAGAATAATAATTACCATTAATCTTGTACTTAATATTTGTTATCTATAAATAATTTGTTAACTGTTGAAATGTTATAATTATATTCAAGCTTTTACACAGAGAAAACAGAAAACTTAATTTTTGTTAAAATTTTACTATTACTATATTCTTAGTACAACGTTTGGTATATAATTAATTTAATTATCAATTAATTCCTTGAATATTAATTTCAGGTACTTAAAAGACGAGGACAAGTTTAAGTTTGGCAAAACCAAGGTACTTTTCCGTGCTGGCCAAGTTGCCTTCCTGGAAAAACTACGTGGTGAACGTCAACGCGACGCCTGCATTATGATACAAAAGACGGTGCGCGGTTACTTGTGCCGCAATAGTTACCAAAAAACCCGACGAGCCGCCCTCGGAATTCAGCGACATGGTCGTGGCTTTATAGCGCGAACACGTGCAAAAGTCATCCGGGAAACACGTGCCATTATTAAGATTCAGGTCTGTAAATCTGCACTTGCATTTGTACCACTTTTTTTTTTTTTTTTTTTTGCATAT
>JABFPN010000546.1:28733-43946 GCA_022817305.1 Leptoteleia sp. ZL-2020
AAAAGTTAACAACTTGAAGTAATTCTATTATAACTTATTAATTTACTTATAATGGTACTTATTAATTTATTTACCATGTTTAGGCTCGAGTCAGAGGCTGGTTGCAACGTTTACGTTATCAGAAGATTAGGAAAGTTGTGCTGGGTATTCAGACGCGCGGACGCGGCTTGATCGCGCGACGCAAATTCCAAGAGATGAAGGATATCGCCGCGGTTACGGTTATCCAGAGATTCTTAAGGGGATACTTAGTTCGACGTATGTGTAGGAAGAAGAGAAAGAGCATTATAATGGTACAGAGTTGCACTCGAAGGTGGTTGGCAAAGAAGGTGTTCCGCAGGTTAAAGGCCGAGGCGAGGAGTGTCGAACACGTAAAGTCGCTGAACAAGGGATTGGAAATGAAGATCATTTCCCTACAGCAGAGAATGGACGAGATTGTAAGTGAAAGTGATTGGAAGATGCCTTATCTTCGAGGAGGATGGAGGGATAGGGTGGTGGAAGATTTAATAAGGGTATAAGTTTAACAGGAAAAAGTTGGGAATAAGAAAAATGGTTAACAAACCGTCTTTATCCAGTTGATTTATATATATACATATAGCTGATTTATAGAGTAAGAAAGAGTCAGCTTGGTTTATTTCAAACACTTAAATAATTTTAACATTTATTTTCTTTAAGATAATGGAAAAGTTTGCATAAATCAGCTTGGTAAGGGTTCGTTATCTGTAAAATATATTAATTTTTCCAAAGAAAATTTTCTTAGTGTAGGTAAATCAGAACATAGTTATTTTGTTCTGTAATTGGATAGAAATTGTTAATGACTGAATTGTTTGGAATTTTGCTTAGAAGGCATTCTGTTATAGGAAGGCTTTGTTTTTAAATACACTCAAATTTCTCATAAATTATAATACTGGAACCGGAAAAGCTACTTACGGTTCTAATCGTATACATAATATTCTGAAAGTTATATAAAAAGTTTTTTTTTGCTTGTCATTTGTTTTTCGAAATCAAAATTTAGCGTCATAGAGGGAAGTAACTTGTAAGCTACTCTGAAATTGGCCTATTTCCCGCCACTAAATTGGTATTAATGGGAAAATTAATGGCAGAGAAATATCTTTTGATGCAAATCGTCATCAAGTATTTTCAACGTGTCTCCTACAAATGGATGCACAGCAAGTCATTTTAATTGTGCTATAATTACGCTTATATTACATTATTTACTGTTTAAAAATATGAAAGTATATATTGTTAATAACTGAACAATAACAATAATAATCTATAAGTCAAAATTTATAAAGTATTTATATTATTTCACTAATAATTAAGATGTTAAAAAGTAATATACAATTTTTTTATAAGATTAACATTTTTGTTTACAACTAGTTTTATAACTTTTAATATATGTATGTACATTGGTGAAATAATATATAAACTCCATAAATTATAACTTCCACTATACTTACTAAATAACAAAATGAACCTACATTAAATCTACCTGTTTTTTATCTTCCAATTCTCATTTTTAAATGAGATTAAAAAAAATACAGTAGATTCAATGCTGGTTCTTTCGCAATAACACGTTGTAATAATTAATATAACACACTTGTGCTTGTCATTAGTGCACTTTAAATAATTCACCATTTATAAAGTGTAGTTAGAATTATGTCAATCTTATTTACGCGTACAATATCACAAAAAATAAGTTATATCATGTAAAAAGTTGATTTTTATATACTCAATAATAAAGATAGAAACAATTCTAACTACAACATTACAATGGTACACAATAAATCAATATCGCTGTCTTAAGTGTATCTAACACAGTCGAAGATAAGGCATAAGCATATTATCACACTCGTTAGATTCACTATATTTACCGTTCTCTAAAGGACTCGCAAATTTGTCATATCTGCAGGCGAAAGAGAACCAAAGCCTCAAGACAGCTACTCATGAGGTTACGGAGCTGAAGATTAAACTCGACGGATATAAATCCGTGGAGGCTGAAAATAAAAGGTTACATGCTCTGCTGATAGAGAGGGAAAGAGAACTGAAAGAGGCGAGAGAAACAATCGAACGTCAGAAGGAGGAAAAGATAAAGGTCTTGAAGGTAATAATATATTTTTCATCAAATAGCAAATATCATGAACGATCGAAGGAAGTAGAATATTAATAGAACAATGTAAATTGCATGTTCTATTAATTTTCTTTAACAATGACTGGGAATAATACCGAGAAAGAAGGAAAATAATCAATGAAGTGTCATCTGTAAAATTATTTACTATAGTTTGATACATTATCAAGATATTGCAAATTTTTCAATTATTTCCTCAGGAGAAAGATGTAATAATCGAAGAGGAGAAATGCAAGGTGCAGAAACTGCTGGAGGAGAATGAAAAGTTGAAGAAGGAGTTAGGAACTGCTAATGAAAAGTTGATAGGCGATCGTCGCGGTGCAGACGAGGATTTCAAGCACAGGCTCAAGTTGGAGAAGGATCTGTTACTGCTGGAACAGGACCAAGACCTCGGGGCTTATCAACAATTGCTGAAGGATTATCACGAGCTCGAACAGAGGGCGGAGATGTTGGAACAAAAACTGGCATTGCACGTCCCTGGACACTCGAGGTCCCTCAGCAACACCTCCAGCGGAAGTGGTCAGGTTGTTGCGACCGAATTGCCCGCCGACGAGCAAAATATCGTATGTCATCGTATTACAAATTTCAGTTCATTTAGTAGTACTAATTAATACTCGCATGTAACAATAATGAATTATTTTAACTTTCAAAAAAGTTTCAAACTATAAAATAACTACTAAACTATAGTTTTTTTTTATTTATTCAAACAAAAAATCATCGATAGAACACGAATGAGTTGTTGAATTGTTAATAAAGGAAGTGACTTTAAATGTTACAGGATTTCGGATATGGATCTGTGAAATCTACAGCATCGTCCAGTACAACTCATTCGCGTGTTGAGACCATCGATTGGAATCAAAATCAAACGGCACAAACTAAATCCCCGCCAGAGACCAATGGACCAGTTGGTGCACCTGTCGATGTGAGCCTTGTACTAAAATTGCAACAAAAGCTAAAAGAAGTGGAGAATGAAAAGGGTCGATTAGTGCGCATGGTTGAAGACCTTGAAAGAGATCAACCCGAAGAAATTACCAAGACTCAGGATACTTTTAGAGTAAGTAACGTCAATATAAAACACTGAGAGAAAAGATTAAGAAAAATGACTAAGATTGTTAGTAAACTAATATTAATATAAAATATTCGTTTTAATTAATTTAATATTTTTAAAGTTTTTCATCCGCATGAAATGCTTTCAGTTGCAAGAACTTGAAATGGAAAATGCTGTGCTGAAGAAGGATTTGGGTAATTTGAGACAAACAGTTACTGAAAACGATCCAGAAGCAATTCATAAAACACTTATTGGTAGGTTTAAGGAAGAAACTTGGATTTTACTTATTAACAATTATCATACTGAATAACGTAGAATAAAAATTTTGTAAATTGATTTTAATAAATTTTTCTTTATAGAACAATTCGATGCGTTGCAAGATGAATTGGAACGCCGAAGGGAAGAATGTATCCAGTTGCATAGTGTCTTAGCTGAAAATACCAAGAGAATGAAGAATTTGGGCTCGAATTACGGCCGAGATATTGATATTGTAAACGAGGATGGAGAACTTGTTCTTGCCTTCGAGGCGCAAAAGAAGATAACAAGGTAATTACGGTCTATTAATTTGGTACTGAAAAGAACTTCTGAACATTGTATCATTTTCGACATTGTATATCATTGATCAATTAAGATTCGGTCACGAAATTCATTTATCGATTAGTTAATTTTTTTCCATTGAAAATCATTAATGAGGAAAAGTTTTCTAATTGTGTTTTGTCGTTTGTGCATGCTTTTCTATTAATAGTAAACTTAAGACAAAGCGACAGGCCTCGAACGAGTGAGTTGTCTACAATTTTTGGCTCACGAGTTGCTAATCGCTAATTTTGCATTATTATTTTTGTTCTTTTTCTAATACACTGAGAAAAGAGTAATAGTAAAATTTATATCTCTGAAAAGTAGAATTTGTCTTTCCACAAATAAAATATATTCTTACTAAATTAGTGAAAAATTGGTAGATAAACTCATTTATCTATCAAAGCGAATTTCTTGTAAAAGAAATAATTGCTTCTCCTATATATCCTTCAACTGGCCCAAAAAATAATAATTTATGATATTTACTCTTTCTCAATGTACACAACAAGTTTTAATGGAAGTTAAAATGTTGTCTTTTATTTCTGTTTTGACTTCTGTCAAACAAAATGAAAAGTATAAAAAAATTAAAGCGTTTAATATCGCAGGCAATTGGAGGACGAGATCCAATCGAAGGAGAAGGAATGGGGCACGAAGAAAGACGAATGGCGGGCTGAAATCGATCGGTTGCAGGAAGAGGTGCACATGCAACAGAAACTGTTGTCCGTCAACTTGAGTAAAGCACCGCAAACACAAAATGAGGCTTACATGCAACACGAAATTGCGAGAATTGTGAATGAAAATTTGGTAAATTTGATTAAATTCCTTACAGCAAATTATTTCGAATAACTTATTACATTCAAACGCTTTAATATTCTATAACGTTGAAAAGTTAAAAAAAATTTTTAATTTGTTGCAGGCGTTGCAAGAGAAGTATGATAAGATAGTCGAAGAGTGTCATAGATTGAAGAGGGAATTGAAGATTTTGGCTAAAAGATTAAAGGATGCTGGATGTACGTATGCAAATAATTTTATGAAATTTTCCATTATATATATTAATTGTATATAACCATCTGATATTGTTAAATTTGTAAACTGAAATTTATAAATGTAACTTTGTATGAAATGTTTTTACAATGCTTTCAAAGATGGGGGAGACGATGTCAAAGGACGTCGGTTTAATAAACAAAGAAGTGAGGGTGAGTTAGGAGAGAGTGGGCATTTTGTCTCTAAAAATTCATTAACCGTTCAACTTTGAATAACTTTTTGACGTTTCGTTGTTTGAACAAAAAAGAAGAGTATACAAAATAGAGATATATTCAGTTAAAACTGTTGGAACTTTTTAATCAAATAAAATTATTTTAACAGTGCCAGACAGCATCGAGTACGCTTCGGACAACACCGCAGTCTCGGCAGTCAGCAGTACCGAAAATGGAAAGCTTATGCCTGCTGTACGGAAGAAGGAACGCGAATACCAAGGAATGTTTGAATTCAAGAAGGAAGACATCCCTGTTATTATTCGTCATCTCGTGTTGGGTAAGCTATTACTAAAATAATAATGAGACCACAATGATGGTCTGGAATGTTCGGTCTCGTACGACGAAACAGAACCCTCTAATAAACCTTCAAAGGTCTCGAGCAAAAGTAATAACTAAACGATAACTTTTTCAGAGTTGAAACCCAGAACGGCCCTCACACTTCTTCCGGGTTTGCCCGCGTACATTTTATTCATGTGCATTCGTCACACGGACACGATGAACGACGACGACAAGGTTCGTTCGTTGCTTACCAGCTATTTGAACGTGGTAAAGCGAGTAGTTAAAAAGCGCGAAGACTTTGATTACTCGGTCCTGTGGCTAGGCAACACTCTGCGGCTGTTGCACAACATGAAACAGTACTCGGGCGACAAGCCCTTCCAAATGGAGAACACACCCCGGCAAAACGAGCAGTGCCTGCGCAATTTTGATCTCAGCGAATACCGCGTGGTACTCAGCAACGTGTGTCTTTGGATCTTCAATAACATTGTGACGCAGTTGAAGGTGCGAGTGCAAGACCTGACGGTGCCGGCCCTTTTGGAACACGAGGCCATTCCGGGTCTGACTTGTAATACAGGCAGAGTGAGATCGTCCTCGGTGGGTGAGGAACCCGGCTCCACTCAGGAGAAGATGAACAAGTTGCTTTACGAATTGGACAATGTGTACAAAGCTCTGCAGTATCACGGCATCGATCCGCAGATTATTGTTCAAATTTTCAAGCAACTCTTCTACTTCATGTGTGCGACAGCACTTAATAATTTGTTGTTGAGGAACGAACTGTGTCGGTGGACCAAAGGCATGCAAATTAGGTGAGAGGATTTGAAATAAATTGAGATATTGAATTTGGGATAATCAAGAATAGGAAAGAATATTTGATGAACTGATATTTTCCAATGGAGAAGGTGATTTCAATTATTTTGTTATCTTTTGCAGGTATAATTTGAGTCATCTGGAACAATGGGCTCGCGACCAACATCTGAACGCGGCGAGTGAGATACTCGCACCATTAATTCAAGCAGCACAGTTGCTTCAAGCTCGAAAAACAGACGACGACGTGCAGACGGTTTGTGATATGTGCAACCAACTGACTGGAAATCAGATTGTGAAGATCTTGAATAATTATACCCCAGCCGATGATTATGAAACTCGAGTACCCGTTTCGTTCATTAAGAAAGTGCAGGAAAAATTAAAGGAACGAGATGAGAACAGCGACCAAGTATGTTTCTTTTTTTCTTTATATTTGGGAAAAATTCAATTGAAAAGTTTTGACTCAACGAAATAAAACATTATTAATAATAATAACCATTTTGCTTTGCAGTTGTTAATGGATTTAAAGTTTTCATTCCCCGTGAGATTCCACTTTAATCCATCAAATATTCGTTTGGAAAATATCGATGTACCCGAAGTTCTGGATCTACCACAATTGAAAAAAGTGTAGAGATAATTGGACCCGATCTTCAGTCCTTATTTCGCACTTGGAATGAGAACGTTTTTATTGCTTTATAAGCGCAGCACCATTAGATACCAATTTAGGGTACATTTTGTAACTGTAATTTTTTTTACATGCATCATTTGTAATTTGAATCAAAATGAAAAAGGTACCACGACGCTTTTTTCTATTATTATTTAGATTCAAACAAATTAGAGAAGTTGATACTAAATTTTTTTCAAAAAAAAAAAAACAAAAAAAAATTAAAACATTAAGCACATGAAGCATAATTTAGCATAGAATGTAGAGTTTAACTCATTGTAACATTTATTTGTCTATTTTGTAAAAAAAAAGAAACAAGAAAGAAAATAGTTGCTGTATAATAACAAGAAACGTGTCTTTCTTAGAATTTTGTCGGTTTTGAAAAAATTGGTTTTTGCAACTTGTTTTCGAATGACTTGAAAGTACAAGATAGTAGAAATTAAGCGATGAAAATGCGATGTAAAAAGAAGGAGGAATGAGGAGCGAAGGAATTATATTTGTAAAAAGTGTGAGCAGAGTTTGTTATATTTTGTGATACGACAAGAAGGAAGATGTACGAAAGGAGAATAGGGCTGCGAATAAAGAAGAATATATTTGTGTTAAATTATATTAAATTATGATGACTTATAATTATTTATGTGTAATTTAAGTGCATATATTACATGGATGCGTTGAATGCAGAGTATTTCTGTGCCATTCGATTTTTAATGCATTGAACAAGTCATTGTATTAGTATTAATGACTTGGGAAGATCAGTTTTTATTACTTTTTTATTTAATATTCTTTGAGGATTCGTTGCCAAATGTAGTATTGTTTTCAAGAATAAAGATATATTGTTGAAAGGTAATTATTTATTTTTCTATCCTTAATTATTTTCATTTGCGAATAATAATGCCTTCAACTTTTATTATCAAAGAAACAAGCTTATAAACGAGGAATATTATACGAACTTTAGTGTATAACCCGTTTACTAAAGAAGTTAGCAAACTGTTTTAACATTTTTGTATTTCTTCATTGCTTATTGCATCAACGTCAAACACAAGTCCTGTACTTTTCAAGTTCCTTTCAGTCCATTCGTCAAATTTGCGAGCGAGGTCGTCAGACATGTAATTTTTCCAATCGCCGACATTTCCTTTTCTGATAAATCTATCATCCGGATCGTTACTTCCCTTTTTATTCTTCCCCAGTACGTTCTCCATGTTAATTGCAGGGTTGGCGGCCATTTTTGAAAATTTAAGATGTTCGCACAATTCTTCCACTTGTTTTTCCGTCACTTTTTTCCCAAGAAATTTAGCAGTTTTGTAAATGGCTGCAGCTTGATCCTTATAAAGAGAACAGGTCGCAAATATTATTTAATTTTTAAAATATAAATAAATTCTTATCAAACAGTATAATCTTACTTTTTTCATCTCTTCATAGGTCAAGAAAAGAATATTTTCTTGATGTCGGTTCTCCCAGAATTTTAACACGTGACTCCAAAATGGTCCCATTGGTACTTTAATTAAAATGTATTGATACAGTAATATATCAAATAACAAAAAATATTTAAGAGACAAAATGTTATTGGTAGTTTTAGGAAATTTCAACATTATTTTAGGTATAACATCTGATGATTTTTTAAATAATTCATTTAAACTTCAGAGATCAGCTCACCAGTACAATACTTACCGTGGTCAGCCAGGAATAATTCTGCAAAATCCTCGAAAGTTCCCTTCATATTGTGGAGCAGTTTACAATAATGATAAAAACTTACACATGTATCTTTTGGATTCCTGGCAACGTAGATTACCTATTAAATTTAAAAAAAATTAAAAATTTTATCCTTTTATGTTTCAGCAAAACAAGAATGGCCAATCAATGATACGAACCTTGGGTTTTTTGGTATGAATCTGGTCCGGTAATAGTGGCCAGGGTAAATGAGATTTAACATATCTAGGTCTTGGAATCTTTTGCACGTTTTCTACTGAATCGCCAAGTTTGGCAAACCAGTCAGTATAGTCTCCTGTTACCATCAAAGCTGAAGCTCTAAAAACAATGTTTATATATCTATAGCTTGTTCCCAAAAAGAAATATTTCCTTAAATATTAGTTCAGAATTATGTTTAGTTGTATAAAAACTTACTCCAAAAGGGGAGTCCTTATAACTAAAGGTACTTGTGCTTTTTCATAGTCAAAGTCATTGCCAATGCACCATATCATTTCTTGGGCCCAATGACTTCCTGCGAGAAAATAAAATGGTAACAATACCGAGTAATAGGCAAATTATTACAAAATTATTGTCTCACCTCTAGTATATTATCGCACTTTCATTGATACAAGTCAATGTAAAATTGATGTGCGGTAAAATGCTTCTATTGTTAATTAAAAGTGCAATAATATACAAGCAATTAGAAAATGGTTTTGTGATAATTTGCATATTAAGCAAAAGAAGAAAATAAATCAAATTGTCGATTTTTCCCATATATATTATTTGCACAATAGTAAAGAATATTTAATGTTAGATTGAAAAACAAAAATTAATATAACTTACTGAACAATGTTTTGACTTAATATCTCAATAAATTTTAAGAAGCTTTTTAACAGATTTTTAATTTAATTTTAATAATAATTTTTAACTTTATTGCAGATCAAAGACAATTGAACTGCTCACCAGTTCTAGGGAAAGAAACGACCCAAACGTCGTCCTCATAAATCTCAAATTCTTTGACTTTTGGTCCCACAAACACATATTGCGGTGGTAACAAACACTGGCCCGGCTCCACCCACAGAAGACCGTTTTTCACATGAAACATCTCGTCCAGTTTCTCCCTGTGGTATCCTTCCAGGGTCGTGAACTTGAGAACCATTTTGGCCACAATTTAATATCACTTTGATATCGCTCACGAATCACAATTTTGATGAAATGAAATGTACGAAGCAAGATGCGTTACCGCTCGCGAGGAAATGAGTGCGGATGGAATGAGTACGTCTTTTTACCCAGACCTTGCCACCTTTTTTTTTTCGCTCGAAAAGACGTGCGCGCTTTCGTGTGCGTTGTCACTTTCTTGTGCGTTGACACTTGCCGATTAATTGCATATAAAATTGACAATTGGGATATTAATTAATTATATTGTATCAATGTATTATAATCGTGTACTTTGTGGAAAACAATGCTGAAAAAACTGAAAAATGCTGAATAGTCATAATTTCAGCAACTTCGCAGGATTTTTCAACATTTTTCAGTTTTTTCTGCATTTTTCAGCAAATTATTCCCACCAGGGTTTCCACCTTTTTTTTTGCAAATTTTGTAACCCAAATGTCAAAATTCAATAACTTTATAGTTACATCTTTAAAAATTACATTTATTGATAATTCTGATAAAAAGTTATATTATTCGCAAATGAAAAAATATTTTGAACTCTAAATGTTGGCATGAAAAGTCAAAGAATTGGTTTAAAAGATCGCAAAAAAGCGCCGCTTCATTATTAACTTTCTCAAAACAATTTCTCTCGCGGAGAAAGTTGTCCGGTAGCCGCGTTGTAATCGACGTGATATAAACTCGCGGAAATGTACGAAAGTTCGTAACACACCTACCCGTAAATAATTGGAAATTTACATCCAAAACAGCTTAACATTAGCTACTGATATCCTGCAGTCGAGGGATAATTTAATGTGGTTCTTCATTCTATAATTTAAAAAAAATATTTTTTCGAGAAATTTAATTTTAATTAAAAAGTCTCAATTTATTTTATATTAATACTTAATTAAAAATAATTCAATCGTATTAAATCGTAGTAATTTACGAGTTAAAACAATTTAATTTAATTGTAATATTATGTAAATTTGCAATTTTATAAATCAACTTGGTACCATATTAGTAATGTTTATAAATATTAGTCTCTATTATACTTTATAAATTACAATTAAAATCAACATTTATTTAATTACAATCTATTAATATTTTAATTTTAATTTAAGTTCAAATTAAATTAACATTCATGTATATTTATCATAAAAACCTCATAAAATTGAGTATTACAAAAATAACAATATTTATAATATATGGTCATTATTTTACTATATAAATAATATTTATATAATGTCCCTGGGATATTATTCACTTATAGGGTTCATAATCATTTTCTGGAGTATTAAAGTAAATATTTAATGATTTTAAAAATTATTTACAAAGTTTTAAAAACATAATCTATTTTTAAATATGTAAAAACATATAGAGTTACATATATGTACTAACAAATATTTTGTTACAATTCCTGTAACATTTGATAAGACTTTTTTAAAATAAAAAAATCAAGCTCCGAATAAGCATTTAAACATCCGAATGTTTCGCGGGACGTCAAATTTAAATGCACCTTAGCGACGCAAGCGCGCCCACGTGACCAACTTCATCTGTCTCATGGATCGTAAAGATCGACGACGGCCATCGTGACGCCATAGCATAGTCAGAGGTTAGATCAGACGGTTGTGGAGTGACCAGTCCTTCAGTTAAAGCTCGCGATGCAACCTCGCAATTGTGTGGTCATTTGTGCTGTATCAAGTGTCGCATAAAGGAGAGAAAAAAAAAAGGAAAACAACAAAATTTCATTCTCACGAGGTTGCCCTCCGCTCAAAAGTGACCCCAATTGAAGGTTAGACTATCTCCAAATAACAAGAGTATTTGTGACGAATTTTCCGCGAGTGAACCTGTGGAATTTTGCATACCAATGCGAACTTTTTCTTCTTTTTATCCGTCATTTTTTACTTCCCCATACTTGCCTATTATGGGTTACGTTCGGAGCATTGGTATTTCGATTTTGCAAGGGGGGATATTTCTCTATTAAATCGACTATATTGAATGAGAGAGGAGAGCGAGAAAGAGAGTGGCGGAGAGAGAACGATAGGTTTTCTTTGTTTGTCTTTGTTCGCGAGTGACGTTTCGTGAAAACGCGGGTACGTTCGTTTGCGTGCATTTTCTGGCGCGGGAAAAGGCGGAAAATAAAGCTTCCTTGACTGGGGATTTCGTCGAAGGGGTGGGGCGAGCAAAAGAAAAAATGCTGCTTTAAATTGCTAAGTCAAGGAAAATTTCCCTTGCTGAATTTAGAATTTCACCTGGTTACGAATTTCGTGCTTATTATTGTTATTAATCAGAATGTTTTAGAACTGAATTTAACCAATATTGATACTTTTTACTTGATTCAACATTTAGGAATTCATTTGATATTTAATCTGACTTTTTTTCATGCATTATATGTTTTCTCACCTTGCATTTCAAGTAAATGATCATTTTGTTATACAAAAATTAAGAGTATATGGTTGTAATTATAACCATAGTATCCTTTTCTCATTTAAATTATTTTTAAAGTAATGGAAAATTGGATTTCATAGTTAAAATTAGATTCAAAAATGATTTACTTAAAATATAAATTGTTTTTTTGTAATTATAATTTGCAACTAGTCTTTGTTCTAAATACAATGACTGATTATTTATCCATCACTTTGTATCACTTAAGTACTTTCAAAGTTTATTTTCAAAAATCAGGTTCAATGTCAAAGTTAAATTCCTTAAAAAGTAATACAACTTACAGTACAAGGTTTCGTCGCCCATATAAGTAAACCAGAATTGGTATCCTGAAACAAAAACAGAAAATGTGCATTTTTATTGTCGTATTTGGAATATTAATATGCTAATTAAATAAAATTAGTACCATTAAATTATAACAATTTTTGAGAAATATGCTAAGTTTTAATTGTTTAATTGTTTCAATAAGTTTAAATGTTCTTTTTTTTCATAATAAATTAAGAACAATAATTAGACTCAATTTGGTTGATTATATAAATAAACTATGTACTTAAAAGACTCTATTGTAACAATGTAATTACAATAGAATAGAATTTTTATCATAATGAAAAATGTATATAAATAACATCAGTTGACATTTTCTCTCACAAAAGCATTAAAGCATAAATCTTATATTTATAACAAAGATGTAAAATAAAGTATGGATAATCTAGATTATAAAGTACTATAAATTACAAGTTAATTTAATCTTCATGTTAAATAATGTCTAAATTATTGAACTGTTGACGACGTAATTGTTTTTATAATCATAAAATATAACTTATTGTATATATGTACGTTTATAATTATCATCATTATAACTATCATCATTGCTATTCTATTTATATGCCAGTATATTTATAATAAGTACTTGTATTGTATTTATAATTCAACTAAATAAACACACATGAATATTTTACTCTTTGTTTTGTGCTTACTACTCATATAAGCGATTTACAGCAAAGCAAAAATGCGCAGTATATATTGCAAAATACAAATGTTTGAAATTTTATTAACGATTGAAACTCGTTTAATAAAACAATACAATTAATTAATTATATATCTAATTATTTTAATTGAATACATACAAAAAATTAATTGATGTTTTTTAAAGAAATTAAATCACGGACTTGTATTATTGTTCAGAGTAATGATAGAAATGTTCACTAGTATATATAGAAAAGTAATTTATATTAATTTTAATCACATAAAATGTTTAATTATTAACTACAATTATTAACCACAATTGTTAACTATAATTATTAATTTTCAGTATTATCCGGATGTGTAAATAAAGTAGTCAACAATCTTAATGGATGAGCTGTTCAATGACCTGTACCAAGAGTGCAAGTTTGCGGCCCCAGGCGCAAGGTTGTCCTACAGTTTGAGGAACCGTTTGGAGAAGTTTAAGCCTAAGGAACGGAAGTTCATCGTTTCGCGGGTGAAGGATGGGTGTGCACCACTTTTTATCGCCTGTAAGAGAGGTCACGTGGAGATAGTCGAGTATCTCATTACCACGTGCTATGCTGACATAGAACAACGAGGAATCTATGAAGTGCCAGATGACAGTTCAGCGCACTGCGTTACACCGTTATGGTGCGCCGCTGTTACTGGACGACTTCCGGTTATTCGCGTCCTCATCGCCTACGGAGCCAAAGTAAACGCTGTCTCTGATTCAGGGTCTACTCCGGTTCGATCAGCTTGTTTTATGACGCACCTTGGTAATTTGATTCAAATATGTATATCTCAACAAAGACTGTCATAAACTCATTTGATTTATATGGACCGTTCATTTTGAAAGTGATGTAAGTCCATTTTTATTGCAAATTGAGATGTCATAATTTGCGATTAATTTGGTGTAAAGCTTTAAAAAATTTACATTCTGAAGAGTGTTAAAAAGTGGACTTACAACTGTATTTTTGGTATAATTAATGGACATTGAAAATGCCCGTATAAATATGTAAGTAAATAAATAAATAATATTTTTGCTACAAATGATAAGAAACTTTCAAATTTATGATTATTGAAAGAGATATAAAATGGGAGAACAAGATCTAGAGAATTTTGCGGTTCGTTTTATTTTTAACAAAGAGATGCGAATCAGTAATAAATTAGTGACAATTACTTTGGACTTGTCAGTGTTGTACCAAAAGCTCAATTAAATCTATTACGTGTCAAGGATCGTGTAGGTCTAGGTCGATAATTCGGGTGACAATTGCTTAACGGTAATAAAAAGATCGCCTATATTTGAACTTGAACTGATGGCAAGTTACCAACAATTCTGTCTGTTGTCACGTTTTAAACTTCACGATATCGTAAATGACCTTAAGTGACAGTAAAAATTCTCATATTTTTTTCGGTCGAACTGATACTCGTGTTACTTATTTCTAAGATTTATCTTTGCAAATAAATTGTCAACGTTGCGTTTTATTATTAAATTATTGATTTTTGTTCAAATTACTACATCATATACACTTACTCTACGAATGAATTGTGACATTGAAGTTGTTTTTATCAATGTAATTAAATGTTCGAATAAGATATCAAATTTTATAGCTTTTATTTTGTTTTAGCTATCATATTGTTGATATTTATCCATTACTTTGTATTTAAAATTAAAATAAAATTGCTTTGCAGATATTGTTGCATATTTGGTAGAAAAAGGAGCTGACATACTACGAGCTAATTACAACGGAGGCACGTGTTTGATAAATTCTGTGCAAAGTGCAAAATTGTGCACTTTCTTATTGGAGAATGGTGTGGATGTAAACGCGTGGGATATTCAGAATAAAACTGCCTTACATTATGCGATTCAGGAGCATCGTTTGGAGACAACAAAGTTGCTATTAGAATATAATGCGGATCCATTTTTGAAGTCGAAACACAATGATGATGCTTTGCAGACTGCTTGTTTAAAAGGGGCAAAGCAAATCTTTGATTATTTAGGTTAACGAAGCTCCGCTTTTCCTTTTTTTAATAGGAGTTAATAATAACTGACTAGCAAAGAATATTAATAATTTCGTTGAAATAATAATTGAAACGTTTTCCATTAAGGGACCATTCTGGTGTTAGAGGCCAAAAATAGCACAATGTTTCATTTTTTTTTTTTTTTACTTTGTAAGTATATATATTTAATTAAATTGTTTTA
>JABFPN010000547.1:0-43941 GCA_022817305.1 Leptoteleia sp. ZL-2020
TACGACGTAATTTTTGGAAATACGATTTTTAAGTTTTTGAATTTATAAAAAGTCTATTTCCAAAAATTACGTCGTATTTGAAAACCATAAATGATTTTATATACCGAATAATATTCTCCCAATGCCATAGAATTAACGTATTTTGGCCGATTTTTAATTTTTGTCGTTTAAACAATTATAAATAAAAAGACACTGACTCCGTGAATATAGCGCTGACATTTCACCTTAAATTGATTAAATTATTGCCACAACATATTAGTGATTGTGTACAAAATTAACTAGATATGTGCGTTTAAGAACACACGCTGCTGCAGCGCAGCCTAGTTCTATATGTCGATGGTGGCGACCCCAAACCGAGCGCGCAGTTAGTGATGCGAAGAGTTGACCAAAATGAAATTACGTGATTCGGGTTACTAAATCAAACTTAATAATTGAAAATTCGACCTTGCCTAAACTCGATTACTTTTACTAGTTGATTATAACACTAAACTAGCATCCCAGTAAAATATGTGATTGTCCGAATGCTTTAGAAACATAGTGTTGCAAACACCTTTGACCTTGACGAAGTTTTTACAATGTGCTTTATGATTGGATGAAAGCACATTGCGTAATCGAAATGTTGAGGAAAAAAAGTGTACTCCCACGTTTGCTAAGGTGATAGTAATTAATCGATTTTACATTATGCAATTTATTTGGCGTTATTATAGTTAAGCAATTATAACCTAATGTGACTTATAATGATGTAACACGCGTCTAAAGGGAAACTAATACATGTTTTAATATTAAAGTTATTTTTGCTTTTTTTTTTAAGTTCAAATGAAAATGGACAATAAGCCGATATATGCCAAGGCGAGTAAAAATGTTACTTTCTCTGTTATTTAAAATGTTTTCTTTAAAAAATTATTTTTATAACGAATTATTATTACTTTAATTACAACTATAAAATAATTTTCTCCAAAAATAACGATAAATACAAACAGAAATGTATAATTTTTGGTATTGTATGTGTTACTAAGCAAGTTTTTCATATCTAATTCAACAATTAAGTAGTACTGATTTAAAAGTGACACTCGCAACCTCTGAGCCTACGCGTAAAACAACGATTGTTAGCTCCTTTAATCGCATTGTTTACCTTATGAATTATTACAGAAGTTAAAAAATGGCTTTTCCAGATTACTGTACATAAAAGCAAAGTGGAACGAAATGCAATAAAACACTGATAGTTGGAACTGAAATTACGCTACTGATTTACATAAAATATTGGTCACAAGTGGTTGTTTTGCAGTGAGCGGTGTAGGTGCAAGAATTTCTTGGTCAATTAACTTGTATTACTTTATACTTGTTTTGTCATATAGGACAATCAAACATCAAATAAGTAGGAGTTTTAACGAAAGCTGTTCACAAATTAGAATAACATTTTTAATAGCATTTTCATAAATGATGTAATAGTAAATAATGTACACTATTGAAAATTTGTAACTTTTTATATATAGACACAGAAATGCCTAAAAACAGATGGTAGTAGGGGTTTGAAAATGGAACATTTTTTTCCAGGTTTAATTTTATAAATTATTTGATAATATGCAAAAATAAATTATTTTGCTTTTTATAGCAAAATTTTTTTCATTATAAAATTAAATATTAATAACTACTACACTGAGAAGAAAGAAATACCGCAAATTCTCTCACGAACGACTCAAGAGATAACGAATAAAGCGAACTGCAATACCGACCTAATTTTAGCACCATCAGTCGTTATTCAGTGAAAATGATTGTCCATCCTTTTCTTTAATTCTTAGAAAGATTTTGTTTATATTGAATTTCAACAAAATAAGAGTACATTTCATAAAACCAAATACATTAATGCTTAATACAAAGGAATTTAAATGTTTAGGCAATAAAATTATATATATTTCCATAGTCATTATATTTTATTAATATCATTGGATGAAAAACAATGGAGTGTGATAAAAACATGTTTATATTGTTGCATTATTTATTCAAACCAACGATTTTTGTTAACATTTTTTTACTACATTATACTGTAAGGGATACAATAAATGCACATGTATCCTAGAATCTTTATACAGAACTGTAACAACTAATAAATTTCTCTCAGAATTAAAATCATTCTTCACGTTGATTCAACAGATTCACGATTTAGTTGTTAGGTTTGTTGAAATTATAAACCCACTGACAAAGGTAATGACGAATATGTGGCAACATTTTTATCCAGAGAACTGTATACTTTGAAACTTGACTATATTCTTTTAATTCATATTGAATTTATATGCTTTCTAGGTATGTTTCACTCATCCTAAGTAAGACGTAAACATTTGTTGCCTTGTTTAATCGAGGAATTGAAACGGTCGCTGCTTAATAAGGAATCCGCGCAGGAAATAAGCAATAAATTAAAAAGTGAACGCACGCGGTCTTTGAGATGTTAACTTTTCTATTCAATTGAGCTCATTATTTATTGAATTCAAGTGGGTGACAGTCGCTCCTACTCTCGACTTGGCACAGGTGAAACCATGTATGGTTGCGTCTGCCAATTCCGGAGAGGTGGCCTTGAAAGCATTTGTTTTCTCCGTCTCCGTCTCCGTCTACCTTTGACTCGTACTTCCACCGCGTCCCACAATCCGTACCCTTCCTCGGCGCTAACTTATCTGGGGACATTGGCAGGAACTTGCGAGCGGTGACTATTTCCGAGTCTGACTGATCCACGCCGGTGGGTGCAGTAATTTCGAATCTCCCGATTCAGCTACTGGTCCCATTTTTGTTTCCCCCTTTGAATAATTAATTGTGCTTCCGATTGGCTTGCTACTGCGACTATTGTGTAGTGCTTCTGCGGTACTCCTCGGTTATATTCGCCATGTATTATAGATTCTACGATCGCTATAGGGTGTTCAATGATAGACGTCGACAACACTTCCCTTTTAGATTTTATTGTAAGTTACACCATCCTGGAATAATTATGAGCTTTCTTTTTCTATATAAATTCATTCATGGTAAAATTGACTGCATTATTTTGATAAATGAATTGAAGTTTAAAGTTCTTACTGTGAGAAACAGATATAAATATGTTAATGATTTGGAAATAGATTTATTGGAAATCCCGTAAAGTGAGATTTACATCTTGATTAAAAACTCCATTTTTGCTTCAAATGATGTCTTGTGTACTTGAAATCATGAACATGAACGGTCTTATGTTTGCTTCAAATTGACCAATTATTAATATTGCTATTACATTTTTAGCGAATGCTCAAAAAAACTTATAATTGAGTTTTAATATTGAGCTTATGATAACATACATGGTAGAATAAAAGGTATCAACATAATTAGCGTCAAAATGTCAATTAAGAAGTCGATTAATATATATTTTAAATTCACTGTATATGTAACAAGTTGAGAATACATTTTTTATTATTATTCATATTTACATTTGAGGAAAAGATATTTATTTAATTTCCTTTACTTTTATCAGGGAGAGATAATCGCACATCAATTTTAACGGTAGTGGATGTGGATCTGTCCTTTTCTGAAAATGGAAAATTACACCGAACTCACAGATACGAACTTATGAATCGAGAAAATGGCAAAGCTTGTTTGGTGATACGGAGAGGGCAAGATTTTTATATCAATTTAACGCTATCGAGGGATTACGATCCGCTCATCGATGGAGTGTCGTTGATTTTCTCCGTGGATGGTGTTGAACAACCTCTTTTTGGACACGGTACACTCGCAGCTGTGCCTCTTCTTCAGCTGGACGACAGACCGGATGATCCTTGGCAAGCTACAGTGGAAGGTGTCGACGTTAATGCACTGAGAATTAAGGTGATTGCATTTAATTTTTCAATTATAATCAAATTATGAATAGATGATGATGACATTTATTGCAGTCGTAAGTGTTAACTTGAGAATTATTAAGTCAATATCCTTGATGTTTGTTTTCATTAAATATTTAATATTAAAAGGTAAAAACACCTAGTGATACGATAATTGGAAAATGGAAACTGGACATTGATACCAAACGAAAGGATGCCGATGGAGCAGTGAGTTTCAGCGTAGAACAACCGATTTACATTATTTTTAATCCATGGGCTAGAGGTAATTTTCAATATAATTTAATTTTAGTTATATTAGAATGAATGTTGCGTGAAAGAAGGAAAACTTTTCTAATTGATAATAATATTTTAGATGACCTTGTTTATTTGGGAAATGAATCTGAAAGGCAGGAATACGTTATGGCCGAGGATGGTTTGATATGGCGAGGAAGTTACAATAGGATGAGAAAATCCGTATGGAAGTATGCACAATTCGAAAAAGATATCTTAGATTGTGCTCTATACCTTATGATTGAAGTGGGCAGAGTTAGAACATCGGGTAGGAACGATCCTGTTGTGATAACGAGAAACTTGTCAGCCGCTGTAAGAATATACAAATATTTTGAATTGTATTTGGAGATAAGCTTAATTATTTAACAACATACTCGAAAATAATTATGTTATGCGATGACTGTTGCCAAATATTAACATTACACGCGCTGAACAAGTAAGTAATCAGAGAAGGAGCTTAGCTTTTTACAATTCACATAATCGTAAGTGTTTCGAGATGATTCTCAATGAGTTTTTATTTGTTTTTTCCATCGCGAAAATTTCAACGTCGCAGCAAAAATAATAAGACACACTCTCAAGTAACCAATTTAAGTTGATCGGTTGGGCAAATTCTGTATAACAGTAAAAACTACAGACGATTTATATATATGCAGGCTATATATATGTTAAATTTCATTCAGGTGAATTCCCCGGATGATAATGGAGCAGTGATGGGTAATTGGTCGGGAGATTTTGAAGGCGGTGTAGCGCCCACGAAGTGGATTGGTTCTCAAAAAATTTTACAACAGTATTATAAAACGAAAAAACCTGTTAAATACGGTCAATGCTGGGTGTTTTCCGGAGTTTTGGCAACTGTTTGCCGAACGCTTGGCATACCTTGTCGAGTAATAACTAACTATTCAAGCGCGCATGATACACAAAGTAGTTTAACCGTTGATTATTTTGTGGACGCCGAGGGTAAAATTATGGAGGAACTTAACAGAGATTCGATATGGTAAGAGCAAAATTAAATACGTATTTTTCGAGATAAAAATAGCTATTTTTTTGCGTGTATTGCAAAAAATTAAGTAACGTAATGCCTCAGTTCGATTTTGCAATTGGAATGAAAATGCACAATATTAGCTTCGACTTGCTTTATAACAAAAAATAAAATACTTGTTTTCGCAGTGTATTTTTGCAAATTATTACTCAAAATGTTTATAGGAATTTTCACGTATGGAATGAAGTGTGGATGAAAAGGATTGATTTAACACCAGATTGTAATGGCTGGCAAGCAATTGATTCGACACCTCAGGAATTAAGTGAAAATGCCTACCGATGCGGACCTGCATCTGTGGCAGCTGTGAAAAAAGGAGAAGTTTTGCGTCCATATGACAATGCTTTTCTGTACGCGGAAGTGAACGCTGATAAAGTTCATTGGAGATACAATGGGCCTACTCAACCTTTGAAATTGGTTTCGAAAAATGTTGATTAGTAAGAATTAATAATAAGATACATATTTACAACATTCCATGTACATAGATCAACGAATTTCTACTAGAGTAATATAAGGTTTCACATGCCATTAGTCATTCTTTCCAATAGATCGTTTAAAAAACTGTTGTTATATTTTTGAAGTATAACTTCTCACGTGAAGACATTTATAGTAACATCTGAATATTGTATTAAGTTGGAAATAGTTAATACTGTATATATTATTACATTGTATGTATTTATTTAATATTTATTGCAGTATTGGACAGTATATTAGTACCAAAGCTGTTGGACGATGGGAAAGGGAAGATATAACTCATACTTATAAATACCCAGAAAGTGAGTATAAAAAACATTAATTAGTTGTGATGGTCGTTGAGTACCGAATACAAAAAAGTACTATAAAGTATGTCACATATTTAAAATATGATGTGAAAAAATTTATCTTTAAAAGTTGGAAAATATATTAAAAATGGTCCTTTTAACAAGTCGAATGTTAATTTAAATTTTGTTTTATGTCGAAAATATTGTTTTACTCATGATTTATCATATTTAATATTTTTTGTTGTAGATAGAAGTAATATTAAATTATAATTACTAATAAATAATGTATTATAGTGACACGGAAATAATGCTCCTTAGTAATACTTTGTGATATTGTTTAGAGTCACCTGAAGAGCGGGATGCTATGTTGAAGGCGCTACGTCAAAGTGAGTCAGCATACAGTAGGTATTATTTGAATGAAGAATTTAATGATATCATGTTTAACTTCGAACTGAGAGATGACATTCTAATTGGTCAACCATTCAGGTAATTTTATATATATTTATAAGTAGATACGTTTCTGCAAAGTATTTTGGAGGGAAATTTGAAATTCACCCATTTCAACTATGTTTCAGTGTTTCTTTGGTGACAAAAAATCATAATTACAAGAAACAGTACGTGATAAGTGTTATAATGCGTGTTGAAACAGTTTTATATACTGGACGAGTTGGAGAACCTGTAAAAAGATTGGACACTGAGCGAGTAATTAAACCAGGTGTTGTAGAAGAAGTGAGGTTGGATGTTTCTTGGGAAGAATACGCACCGAGATTACTGGATCAATGCGCTTTTAATATTTCTTGTCTTGCTACAGTCAAAGACACGGATTTTGAATACTTTGCTCAGGATGATTTTCGAGTTAGAAAACCTGATATTAAAATCAGAGTAAGTTTTCACATTTGATACATTGTTCATAATAATAATAACAATAAAAATTCGACAGTTCTTTGATTAATCGAAAAATCTATATTTTTTCACATTGAAAAAAATTGACGGTAAATAATGTTGTAATTGATATTTTATTTCAGCTTTTAAATGAACCAATTGTCGGGGAATTACTAAAAGTGTCATCTAAATTTATAAATCCACTTCCGATTCCTTTAAGACAAGGGAAATTTATTGTTGATGGACCAGGACTGAAAGAACAACTAAAACTGAAACTTACAAGTGAAGTCGAACAATTTGGCGAGGCTACTTGTGCTTTTTCCTTGACACCTCCTCGAGAAGGTCGAGCTACAATTGCTATCAAGTTTTACTCAAGGGATCTTGATGATGTCGACGGTTTTATTAATTTCTCAGTTAAGCGAGATGATTCTTATAACCACATTTAAAATCATGTTTAAAACTTCATTACAAGATTTAGAGAAAGAAAAGAAATTTAAGTTAAATTTATTAATTTAAATAATTTATTAGTTAAATCATCATTAATAGAATTAAAACTATTTAAATGAATAAACTAATATTCGAAATAGAAAATGAATTAATTGAGGTAAACATAATAAATTATATTTACATCGCTAAGATATTTGCCGTTTAACAATCGATTTTCGAATGGTGGTAACAATTGACTGTCGTGAGTTATCTGTGTATTTACAAATAGACTTATTCTTATAATAAAATAAATAAAATAAAAAATCTCATTAGAATAATCTATAATAAGTTTATTATTAAATCATCTTCTTTTTAATATCAGAATCTTAATGTATCGTATATTGATTGAATATACAGTCTACAAAAAAAGACATATGAACACATATGGAATCATTCGCGAATGCGGAGATAATTACCGTCCAAGATCGGATTTGGGGCATATTACCAAATCCGTTATTGGACGGTAATTGTCTCCGCACATGTATGATTCAATATTTACTGATATGTCATTTTGATCATTTTTAATAGGGTTTACTTTTAATAGAATGCCAAGTAAGAATTGTGAAGAACAAAATGAAGAGAACTTTGGTTGATAAAGCTGTATGCAAAAAGAAGATACAAGTTTGTTCCAAAATTTGAATATTCAACATTTTATTGTTTGATACTTTACTTCATAACTTCTATCAACGTAATTGAGGTGAGAAACGTTGTAGATGAAGCGCGGAGAGAAACAACGCCTCGTCCCTTCGCAACACATGCAAGCCGTCAAGCAGTTTGACGGACTGACTAACTGAATGACTGACGCTCTCGGTTCACCGCTTGTATGTATAACACAGTCTATTTTCATTCAAACAGTGGAGGGAGTAACAGAGATATGTCCTCGATAGAAGCGACCCTTCGTTCGGTCGTCGTAATTACCCAAGGCAACCCCTGCCAACCAACCATTTTGGCATAATCTCTTGGGCAATGGAGGATCACTTCCACGCAAATTTGACCCACGTCGAGGATGTTGCTTTTCGGCGAATTATTGCGCGACTTGCTGCATTCGTGAAACTAGAGAGATTAATGTACTTGATTGAAGCTTACGCTAATGTAATCCAGTTAAAATGTTTCATGCGTTGCGGAGAAGGGAAATGGTTGATGAATTTTTAATATCGTTTTGCATTAGATAATATTTTTTGTGTCATATCAGAACAATACTGTTTTTAATTTTGTTTCAGATACATTCATATCGCTGATCAATATTGGATATTATTATATAATAACATGAAATTGTCTAACAAGTTTCTTTATGACAATATTTTTATGATATATCATAAATTGGAACACTATATTCGTCGGATATCAAGTGTTATTAGGTAACGTTTAAATCTGGTGCCTTTATTTAAAAAAAAAAAGAACCGGTAATATTTATTTAAAAATTGAGATGAATCTACAACAACAATACGTTCTGTCACTTAATTTTTTTTTAATTTAAACTAATTATACGAATATATTAAACACTGTCATTGTTTAATTTGTATTCTGCATTGCTGGTTTAGAAATTTATCTTTCTGATTGCTATACAAAATAGATTCCATTTTCTATTATGCATGAGATACAACAGTGTATACTGATTTTATATAAGCAACTTATAGCGGAGTATAAAGGAAGAACGAAGTAATTTAGGGAAAAGTGGTTCACTCATACTACCTAATTGCATGCTTTTATTTCGCGGTACGTGAACATTAGTGATTCTTTAAGTAACTTTGATCGTGTCGAGGCAACTTGGTTTTATATTGCTAATTGTCTACAACGACGCTCGAGATGCACAAGTCAATAATCCGAAGGAAAACCCTCACTTTTTTTTTTTTTTTTTTGATTCCTGGCTGACTCTACACCAAGATATCATTCCCCGTGTTTTTATAGCTTATGCTAAATAGTCGCACCGGGACCATCATTGAAATTGCTTTTTTAATTGCCTAACTTATTTTATCGTTAGACATTGCGAAGGTGGGGCCGCGGATTAGGATGCAAAATATTAACATTGAATTAGATGGGTCATTAGTTGTGCCACGCTTAGGCTAAAGAAAATTTATGACACGTGTTATAATTGGTCATACAACGGAAAGTAATGGATTTGAAATGCTGAATACTAAGATAATATATCGTTCCAGAAAGTAATTTGAAGGGACCCGGAATGCCGTCGTATGAGGAGAAATTACTACCGGTTATTTAATAATGATTACACTGGAAGATACGTCCCTAAAAATAATTATATTAACATACTGTTATATAGCAACATACTGCTGCTACATTTAACAAAAATTATTTATCGCTTTTAGGCTCGTGCGTGGGGTCGATCGAGTGGAATAAATGAGTGAAGAATGAATGAAGAAATGTAAGAAAATAAATGAAAAAGTCTCAATTGTTAGAGCAAATACGCAAGGTTGGAAGTGACTGGGAAAGGCTATTTAGACATCAATGGGAAATAATTTGAATTCACTTTGGAGAAAGTCTCGCGCAACTTTTGGAAAATATCTGGCAGTTTTATATTCCACTACAGCTATGAAAGTAATAATTCGTTGAATATTTCCCTCTGCGTGTTATAAGAATTCCTTTCGGTAAAAGAGACGATGAAGAAGAAGAAGAAGAAAAAAAAGAAAAAACGGTGAGAGACGAAAAACAAAAATGTTGAAATTTAAAACGTCACGCTTTTTGCCAACAATTTAATTCCGTTGCATTAATTCACTTCGGGGATTGCAAAATAATAAAAAATATTTATTACATAAATGTTGAGGGATCATTTTACGTATATGCGAATGTTAATTAGAATATATCTGAGCGACACGGATCGGCCACTGCAGACGTCGCAAAAATGTTTGTCAATTAATAACCTCTCCTTGGCCGAGGGCTTTAGTACGAAATGTTATCCATGTGCCGGTTGAATAGTGGTGTAGATATACCTGTTTATTTATGTGTATAGTTGCATTCACAAGTGGACGGTTGTGTGCGAACTTTCTGAATGTAAGTGTTGGCGCGAGTGGCCCATGCCTACCGCCGGACTTTGGCGCCCCGCGGTTCACAGGCGTGGATATTTCAAGTGCTATCTGTTATTCTAATACTGTATTATATATTTGTTTGGGCGTGGGCGAGAGTCACCCGAAGTGTGAAACACGTTGTAACACACGCCAAGTACCCCTGAAATTTCCAGCTGCGCGTATTCACGTCGATCTTCCTTCCGAGAAGGATTTTATATCAACCATGTTTTGCCCGTGTGATTCATTTTGCAAATGACTTTAATGCGCATAATCTTGTAATTAAGTTTATTTATTCGTTGAAATGTTTACATTGTGCGGCAACTGAGCGCTTATCTCATGGCATACTCTGAGAAATGTGTAAATTTCAATTAAATGACCCAAATAATTTTATGCATAGTAACAGGTTTTTAGTGTACACAAAATTACTTACTTTGTGTACGCTAAATAGGCGTATTAAACGACACTTTACTTGTTTGGGTTAGGAAAACCAAATTGTTTTCTCCGCGCAGAGACGCATTCATTTCCGATAACAACGGCAGCATCGTGTGGAGTTTTATTATTTTTTTTTTTTTTCAGAATGGATAATGCTCCTGGTTATTTTTTATTGCACGGAGAATATATAATTATAGTAATGTAAATAATATTTTTTTTTACTAAAATGCATATATGTATTCATATACGTGTTCTTCCAGCTTATTATCAGCCTCATTCTCTTGAGATCTTTCCTGCCTGAGTGCTGTAATCGCCTTCTATGCAAAACTTGAGGACCGTCTTCACAGCAGGCCACTGCAGGCACGCTTCAAGTGGTTGATAAATACATAAGGAATTCAAGTTTCACTTTCAAAATTGGGGATTATATTTCTGATGCATCAAACTTTTAGATTATGTAAGTGAAAATAAGTGATTTATATATTATTATTTTTATATATTTACACATTCTTATTACTTGAAATAATTTTTAATAATTTCACAAATGTTTTAAAGGATTTTATTAATTTTTAAAACTCTTTAAATAACTGGGTAAATAAGTAAACTGTGACGAATATGAGTAGCAATTGGTGCACGTAGTGAGTAGAAATAATAGTACTAATTTTTTTCATGCATAGTAATGGAGTTATCAATGTGTGCATCAAATTCTAAACAGTTAAGTTGCCCAAATATGAATTTTTAGTATTTTTTTAATCGAAAAAAAAAAAAAATAAAATTGTCATAACAATTTCTCTCTTTGTCTTCAAACTAAAGTAAACGATGAATCAAAATTGATCACTTTCGTATGACTATGAAGAACTACATACAAATTGTACTTTTATGACATATTAACACGTTTATCCGATGAATTATTAAAAATGACTCATTCGTTATAACTTCATCACTCATAGGTTTTAACACGATATATACGACGCGATAAATGCGTTTCGTTTGATAATGCAATTATAATAATTCTCGGCGCTGATGTCGATTTAATAGCTCGACGAATTTCGATTTCATTCTTCGTCTTATGTTAACAAAAATTTTGCGCAGAAATATGTTAATTTATATGAGTTAAGAAAAAGCATACATGTACATATATGAGTATTTGATTTCCTTGTACGAAATTGTTAAAACATATGTGGAGCATATAGGAATCATTTTTACCGGGGGAACATTTGCAACGCTTCAAAAGTTACATAATAAATTTGAAGCGAATAAACTTGAAGTATAAATCAATGTTAATTTGCAATTAGGTTTGGGTTAGTGTATCCGCGGGTTATCTTTTACACAGATTGGCGAATAAAATTGTACATAGAGGCGCGCGTGGGTGTGTCATTGAGGTAGAGTACACGTCTGGCCTGCCACCGAACTCGAACACATGCCGCGTGGGTGGTCAGCTGCCACCTCCATTGAATCCAGCCATGCCCGTTAAACTCCCGAGATCCGTCTTTGTCATTCGATGATGATCAATTGAATGACTGTTGCATGTCATTGCTCTATTTACGTGAGTTATTCGGCTGGCATTTGATGCGAGCAATGCAAGCCAAAAGTGTTGTTAAATGATTATACATTCGTGAAATTGAATTCGATAAATTATATCGGGTTATTATTTTATTTATTTCAAGATTTACACGCGCGGCCATAAAAACTTAATTCTGTTGATAAAAAGTGACACGCAATGATTGATAGAAGATTTCGAAAAATATAAATTTATGGTGGTACGCTATTATGCGAAGACTGATCGGATTTTAAGTTGATTGATCGTTCAACTTTTTCTCCTCTTTGCGGGACATTTGAAACAATTTATTTTATTACGCGCAACCACCATATTTCGTTTCTCAAAATATCGAAATACATTGTCCTCGAGATTTATATTTATAAGGGAATTCCTTGAGATGATTTTAAGGTAATGTTAAAAAATATCATCCTTTTAAATTAAGGTTTCAACGTGTTGACTATTGAAATAATAGATTAGTTAGGAACCCGGGTAAAAATCAAGTATATATGATCCATATGTGTTTTAACAATTTCATATAAAAAAGAAGAACTTTTTTTAAGCAAAAAGTCAAAAGATGCATTCAAAAGGCAAAATTTAATTTACTCATTCTTAATAAACAAAGGCCAGCGTGAATTTGCCTTGAATGAATAGGATGCGCGCGCCCGTCCGTCCGTCCGCGCTAAATATGAATCTCAATTGAGCATGAATTATTCGACTCGGCGGAGTTTCAAGAAAATACCATCCTCATCATCATTTCGAGGTGAAATAACATTGATTCCGGTGAAATAATAATAGTCGGACGATAAGAAAGTTGTCGCTCCATCCTTGTCATTGGACATTTTCATTTGCGTCCCATAAAACTCAGCGCGCATCACAGCAATATATTTCCTCCGGGTGAGCTCTCGATCGTTTACACGGTAAGATGTATGAAATGTTTGGGCGGTGATCAGCATCGACGTGTAAGATTCTAAAGACCGTTACGAAAAATCTCAATCGATCAACCTCCGTTTCACTTTGCGTTTTCGATCTCCACCCCAGTGGTTCGGAGCATGACATTCGAGGACTCTCCAACAGTGACGCAGATTTCGTGTAGCAGCGGGAGAGATTTATGACGTGTGTTTAGGCGTTCGCTCGAGCCCTGGCTGTTCCACTCTCCGTCTCGTCTTCCCCCTTCTTTATTATACTAATTTTTCGGCTACGTCAAAATATACCTCTATCTTTAACAGCGGCCTACCTCCAGCATTTTTTCGACGGGGCACCGGCGGGTACCGGCGGGTACACTACTAGCAGGCCCTGGCATAAAGGCTCGCCACCGCTATTCACCAGCGCGCACAACCCAGTCGACTTCAGGTAGCCCAAAATGTGACTCGCAAGCCGTCGACCGCAAAACAAACCGAACCACCGCCATTGTTTGCAAACGCTCGCTCAGTTTTTCACCATTACTCCGCTGGCATTGTTCGCTCTGCATTATACGCGCGTTATCCCGTTAGCGCTACTTTGGCCTTCGCCACCCGATGATAACCGTTTCAATGCGATTATACTTGCTTCAATTGCTTGCTTCTTCCTCTTCTTTTATTCCTCTTCCTTTTTTTTCGCCTTTTTTCGCCTTTTTTTCGCACTCTATTTTGTTATGATTGATGCACAAATCATACGGCGCGGATAATCGATGATAGTTTTGTTGGTCCGCAACGGATAATAAATTTGCGTGGCGCTAAAGAGAAACGACGACTGGGCAGGTCTGTACGATGATACTTTACTGTAATCGAAGGATGAATTCTTTATCTTGTACTTGTTCCGAATTACTTTATCTTGTCACAAGTCCAAAAGTGGATAGACCAGAAGCGCCGAGCATGTTGAACCGAAAGGGTACAAATGTTAAACCGAAATCGATCGTGTTTTGATGGGATGAAATGAAATTAATAGCTTGCTTGGAGATGATGGGTTTTGTTTTGAGTTTAAGTCTTTTCATTTTGATAAGTTAACTGACGGAACCTGTGCTTTCAAGTTTATTATTGTGCAACTATTTTGCTGCATCTAGTTACGTAACAATAATACTGTATATAACTATATATTACATATGTGGAACATTTATGCGGTGCAAATCATATATGTCACATATATGCGACTTGATTTTTACATTGGTATATTATTATTTTTCATTGGAATGTTATAAATTTATATCCCTCATAATTAAATTGCTTTCATTCTGCTTTGTCTTGAATTAGCATAAAATTGATTGTGTTCAAAATATTAAAAAGAAAGAAAGAAAAAAAAGGGAAAAACTATTTGTAGAAGAATTGTGAGATTCCAAAAGCAAATTGTTGTCTCGATGCTCGACGATCCATTTTAAATCTCATTTTCTCAAATTTGACGAATCGTCGAAAAGTCGTTGATAAAGCGGTTACAATAAGATATTTGATATGGCCGTAGCGAAAGGAAAAGCGACGCTTTTCATTAGAAAATACAAAAGCATCTAGAGAAGAGTTATAAGTCAAGTTATAACGTAAAGATGATGGCATCAAGGACAATATACCTGCCTCGGTAGAAGCGATAACTAGGAGATGCCAGGCAAAGGATTAGGCACGATATTGTGGCGAGGAACATAAATATTTAGATTGTTGTTCGTGAAAGGCCCGCCCTCGGTGACGCTTTTGTAAGTCAAATCGGTATTAATGATCGAACCGGATGACGTCCAATTCAATATAGTTTTATATGCCGGCTGAATTATTGTGTTTATTTTTCAGAACGGAACCTCCAACGACGACACCTCGGATACTTTAATTAATCGCTTTTGTATTATTATTTGCTTACGTGTGAAAGCTTAACTTGTCACATTTAATATACCTGAGCGACGGGAACGGACAATTATCCGTTATAGGACAATTCATAAACAAAACGTTTGGTACTGGCCCGATTCTGGCACAGTACTGTCAGTTAGATTCTGATAAACGGGTACTGGTTCGTACGGGTACTCTCCTACTGTGGTTTCGTTGGAATTTAATTGTTTTATTACCGTACTTACATTTCAAACAGTACTGGCCCCGTGTTATCACTCCAGTACAGATTTGTACTGGCTCTATATTGGCATGCAAGTACTGGTAACTCTGGTAAAACATTTTCCACTGTGGTTTCATTAGAATTCAATTGTTTCGTTACAATATTTATATTCTCCTGAAGGATGTTGATTTCACTTTGTTGAAGAGTTGAACGATAGAGCGATTGTTTTAACGCGTCAAAAGTCTAATACTTTGAAAGTGGTAACATTGACCAAACACGCCAGAGCCGTAGCTGAAAACAATCATTTATTTCCGGCTACATTTAATCGCCACTCGGAGTGCTCGAGATACAGTCCTCCCTTCTCCGGGGGCTGAAAAACACCAGAAGTTGTGTAATCGGGAAATGGCTTGATTAAAAAGGAACGTTCGAAGAGCGCAGATAAGTTTTATTATCCGACGCTACTAATAGGTTGCTTATCGTGTCTTGAAAACTGTGCCCTGTTATCGGATAAGACCATCCGGGAGGGTTTACAAGTTTTGAGCTCTTAGCGTCGAGCTATCCCCCCCCCCCCCCCCCCCCCCCTCGCCCCTCGTCTTCCGCAATGTTAAACTTAGTCTCGAGAAGGCGGAAAGTACCGTCGGTCTCATCCGTCAGCCATTGGCTCTCGGGTCGACAAGTCTCGGCTGCTCGATTGCTCTCGAGCCGAAAGATAAGGTAACTCGACCCCTCGACGCACGAATAATGTATCGTCCGCCTTCTGCATGACCGACCGCGCAACTTCAACCATCGACTTTCTTATTTTCAGACCCAATTTTGCCCTTACCCCGCGCAGTAATTAAAATTCCGACACCATTCACGCATCGCGTGCCTTGGACAATTGAAAACTTTATTGCCGTCTTTTATTGTTTTTTATGAATTATTGATTTAAACGATAGGTACCACCGGGCAGGTACTGATAAACGGTTGAGTACTGGCAAAGTATCGGTAAGCGTCGGGTAACCGTCGGTTCAGTTCTGGATGTGAAAGCCAGTAGACCGAGGCACAGTACAGTTATAATGTATATTACTTGGCAAATTATTCTTTGTTTGTACTTCTTCCAGTGCTGACAATTAACCTTTGTTGGTAAATTTTCAGGTATGGTAATAGGAAATCTTCGGAGGGTTTTTATTTTAATTAAAATAATTTTTTTATAAGAATCTTATATTATCGGCTCTGCCGTTGTCGTTCGAGACATTATGTCCGTTACCCTTGGTTTTCTTCAAGAATTTAAGTTTAAGTCTACCCTTATATCTTTGGATTTATCTAATCGTCATCCTTTAGATCTATACTTGACTGTGGTATGAGTTCAGTTGATAGTCACGGTAGCTCTACCGAATAAGATGATTGACTGCATTATAATGCTGATCTTGAATAAGTTTATAAAAAGGAGAAAAAAAAAATATACCTTGTGTGAATTAAAAAGTCGGGAAAGTGATTGATGTTTCGCTTGAAATCCAGTTGTCTCCTTCTGTCTGGATGGATCGCATACTCTCACATGAGAGTGTCAATTCTCGAACCTCCTTTGAATCTTCTACAGACGACACTTGTATACTCTGAGAAATAAGTCACAAAAATTTACAATTTAAAAGCAACAGTTTACTATTTTTTAAAGTTTTTTTAAAGTACGCGTGTATATATAAAACCAAAATATACTCAATTTTTATGCATATACAATCAGATATCTTTGCTTTCGTGCGTTAATTTCAGCTTTCGTGAATGACAAGAATTTTGGCGCATACACGTTTATGATTGATACTACTGGTTGAAAATAATATTTGTAGTAAAAATGAAATATGTATGGTCTATATATGTTTTACAAATTTTATATAAGAAAAACAATTCATATATGGACATATATATATATTTGTCTTAATTCATATACGGCCATATTTCAATACAAGGATTTTAATACAAGAAAATTATTGAAACTATATATGGCTAGAGCATTATGGCAATTGTTGCTATATATCTACTATGAATATTCCAAATATGTCCATGTATGAGTTTTTTATTTTCTTATATGAAATTCTTAAAACCTATATGGACCATATATATTTCATTTTGACTAAGGTGGGTTATAACAAGACAGCTGTTTTCAGCAGTCAATGATCGACAAAAAATAAAAATGGTATTCGTAAAGCAAGAATATGAGAAGTAAAAACTAAGATGGGTAAAATAGTGGTAAAATATAAAATTAATTTAAATAATTAAGCTTTAATGTTTCTTAGTGTATTGAAAAGTTTACAGTTTATACCAAAGAAAATCATTAATTAATAGATTAAGGATCCAAAGTGTTTGAAATAAAAAAATTCAATTTTTTTAACGTAATAGGGGTAATAACATTTATAATATTTATGTAGATGCAATCAAATATCTTTGTAAAGTAAAAAATTGCAACTTGCATCGTATTAAAATTTAAAATGAATATATTTTTTTTTAGAAAAGTAACAAATATAATTACATTACATCAAATTTTAACACAAAATATGTCAAAACTTTTTACTTTATAAATCTACAGTTCAGTTAACACAAAGCATGTCAAATTTTTACGCTATTTTTTTATCACTGTATGGCTGGGTAATTTTTTTTTTCTGTAACTGCGCTAATAATCCTTCCGCGCGTAATCAAATTATCATTTTCCTACCACTATAACATAGAACAAATTCGTCTTTGACGTTTAGTTTCGGTTTTTCGTTGAAACACGAACTTTGACGGAATTTGCGAGAGATTTTTTTTTTCTGTAAAACAATACGGCTATCACTCTGCAATTTAAATTTCATTATGACCTCCCTCTGCGAACAGGCGAAACTAGTCCTAAATTTGATACAGCAAGCAAGATGATTAAAGCAAACGTCGTGAATGTTTCTAATTTTGAAATTTAAATAACTGAAATTACGAGGACTAAAAGCCATATTCCTCGAATTTAAAGTTTAAAATGAACTGCATTTGAGTAAGTAATAAGCCTGGCTGGCCATTAACAATAACCTAACGTTTTCTGAACGAAAAAGGTGCAGAATAGTGTCATAAAGTCTGGAAATACAGAAATGCTCATATTCCTTTGCATCTAGTTCAGAAATGGCCCTGTATACTTGCAACATTGGTACGATATTACTTGCAACACAAAGTCATGGTGACCGCTGGATAGAGAAGGATCGCGAAAGGAAATGGTGGCCGTCGCCCGAAAAGATCCGAACTCGGCCCCTCGTCGCGTGGCATTATCGGTGCCTCAACCAATCGTTGAGCCGGAGCCCACGGCAAAACGCTCACTTCAATGGCCTCGCCCATTTGTTAACGCGGGAGGGGCGAGCCGCCGAAGAAAAGTCCCGGTTGCGCGCGCACCCGGCGCTTATCGCCGCCGTGCCGCGACGTGGTGGGAGAGTCGCTCGTGGGAGGTGAAGGAGTAGGAGGTCAGTGAAGTTCGGGAAGTCGGCCAGCGCAGACGCGTTGTGCGCTTTGGCGATCTTATGCGATCGCAATAGTTCATAAAATACTGAAAATCAAAGTCGCAGTTGGTACGAGGTAACGCATTGCGTACTTTTGCTTACCTTTCGATCGCCCGAAAGACATTCTCAACATTGCGATCAGCTGGGTGCGGTGCTCAACGGTTTCGAAGATCAGTGATCGTTGGAGGAAACGTCCAAATTGAAATTCTCCGTTATCAGAAGATGCCTTTAAACAATTGCAGGCTGTGCCAAAAGTTAGTGCTTATCTTTGCAAAGTGATGCAGGTAGTACCCAGCAACCTCTGCACGGAATTAACGGCTCGATTAAGCGCTCAGTGTCAAATTCAACATTCGATCGGTTGATGTTATATAATGTCATCTTTATGTTTGAATCCAACATGTTCTAAACCAGTTGCAATTGTTACTTCTCCTTCTCTAATTGCTCACTGAAGTCACCTCCTCAAATTACCCAACAAACGTCCAGTCAAGAAGCAAAAGAGGAGGAGGAGGAGGAGGAGGAGGAGGAGGAGGAGAAGGAGGAGAAGAAGGAGGAGGAGGAGGAAGAGGTGAAGTAGGTGAAGAACCAGGAGAGGCAAGAAGAAATAGTAAAAACGGTTGTTTTCGCGTAAACATCCCACTTTAACCCACCCGTTGAATCTTGCCAACTGGACAAAGAGACCAATTTGACAGTTGCCGTCGGAAGTTACACCTGGAAGGATCCGCAACCGAGGCCGAAACGTCGCGACCAAATGCTTTGAGGTTTCAATCAAGTTGCCTGGAGGATCCGATCGAGCGAGTTTCGGGACTTGGGAAACATCATCCGAAGGAGGAATGCCCATGAAGGGAGAGCGGGGAAAAGCGACGGATTTCAGCATCGCGGCCATCATGGCGCCCAGGGGTCCGTCCTTCGGGCATTACCACCTGCAGGGCGTCGGTGGTAACGCGACGGCTAATACTGACGTGGAATGCGGCAGCAAGGCTTTTGTCGCAGCATCGGACCTCGACCACCGTGAGTCTAAGAAAGCCCCTATTGCGAACTTTTTTTTCTTTTTTCTTTTTCTCTTTCCCCCCCCCCTCCCCCCTTAACCTATTACTCCAAAGGCCTGTGACTGACGGACACGTCTTTAACTGAATTTATGATCCCTCTCTCTCCCCCGAAGGCCATCGCTGCCTCGTGACCTAGACGCATTCTAATTGGACTCATCGAGTGACCACCGAAAGCGAAACATTGCCTCTTTCCGAAGCACAACAATGTCCAATTTCCTGTCCGGGGTCCCCTTACCTTGATTCGAATGAAAAATAGAAAATCGTCGCGCGTTCCGAGCCGCGGGGGTCTCCTCCGTAGCCTTGTCCCCGGTGCTGTTGATTATTGTCGGGGCTCGTCTTGAGAATTCATTTTGTTTGATAGTTAGTTGCCGATTGCTTTGACAGCTGCAAACATATTTTACGGCGTTGAGTTAATCGCGAGATTTTCTATTGACTTGTTTATATTGAAAGGTCCAATTTAGTGTCGAACGTTGAGCCGATTTTAAGAGATGTTCAAATAAAGGTTCGACTTTTCTAACGTCTTTTCTATTAATCACAGCTTGGATGTATATTTTCATCCATTCTCTGAGCCGCAGGCGTTTAAATCATATACTGAGAAAAGAATGGTATTACAATTTGAGATGATAGTGTTAAGATTTGAAAAAAAAAGAAAAATAAATAAAATTATTATATTCATGCTAAGTATTAACATAAACGTGTTAAAGGTTTTTATTTTACAATCGTGTAAGATCAGTTAACGAACATTTTAATTTATGCCAACACTTTTATTTTAATTTATGTCTTTCGATCGCCATTTTGCTACTTTAATCGTATACTTTATTCAGTTGGAAAATTCAGTAAAAAAATCATCAGAAGTACTGGCACAAGTCTGGATTAATTTTGGCACTGATATTTTCATTATAAAAATGTCTTAAATCTGGTTTTGTTCTGCTTTTGTTGATAACCAAGTTGCAACTAATGCAGGCCCGTATCTGTTTACCAAAGTCCAGCTGACAGTACTCTACCAGAATCGGGCCAATACACCCCCGCTCTGGTAATTTCCCGTAGGATAAATTTGTATAAATTTTTGTCACGTTTCTCATGTTTACGTGAAGTGATTTCCATTTTTTTGTTTGCACACTTTTTTGTATAATTTAATTTATATAATTATTATACAAGAGGAAAGGCGAGTAGCAAACAGTATAATATTAAGTGGCATTAAGGGGGTAAAAAAATGGGTATGAAGGTGAAAGACTTTTTGACGAAGCATCAATATTTGCAATATTCGCGATGAATTATAATTTAATGAATAGCGCACGGAAGCTGGTCAACCGCGAGTAATTTCTTTTGCGGATTTTATTTACTGGCCGGCAGTAAATAATGCCTGACCAACTAGGGATTTCGCAGGACAATTGCGACTAAATTAGTAGTGCCTTCGTAGAAACTAATAACCGCTATAAAGTTTACACGGCCAGTGCGCTAGTAATTATCTGTCGTAACATCGTAATAGCTTTATACTCGCAGCCTCTCGCTCCTCGCCAACCTTTCCCCCCTTTTTCTCTTTCTCTTCCACTCTTTGTCTTTGCTTTTCGTCACAGCCTTATCCCAACTTATTGATTTTTATTAAAAACATTCCATTCCTGGTGGTAAGCATATATATAACCATTAATACGAATTTTTTATAACGCTCGAGAATTCAACAGTTTCAACGACACAATAGGTATACTAAATAAGAAATAACGCAATAAAGCCGCATCTTTATTGATAAGCGTACCCTGACCATTCAACGACCATTTTAAAACTAATGCGGGTCGTCTATTTATCATGTTATTATATCCAGCAGACACGTATTGACTTTTTCCCACAACTGATTAATTCATTCTTTTTATTCAACAAAATCATTTAGTTTACGTCGTTTAAAAATACTCGGCAGGAAATATTGTACTGGCCCAGTAAAGGCCCAGTAAAGACCAGCAAAGACCAGTACACTATAGAGAAACATTTTGAAATTTATCTTGAAATTACAAAAAACAATGTAAATAATTATTTAAAAAAGTGACAAAGTAACTTTTTGTATATTATAATTTATTTAATGACGATTTAGAAAATTAATATAATACGTTTGAAATAGTAAGTTTATTATTACTCATGTTTCTCTTCCCCTCTGTTAATACTCGTATATAATTTCACGTTTATTTTTAAAATAGTTGATACGAGAGTAGTTAAATGAATGAAAAATGGATGTAACTATTTCTCAAAAAAATGTTAGGTTAAGGTGACAAAAGAAGATGTCATTCAAGAAAAGTTAACACACGTTAAATGATTTATGTATCTTTGCAACTATTTTTATGTTAGACGCAGATAAAGAGGTTTAGAAAAAACGTTATTCCGCAAAAAAGCTGTATAAGTATTATTTTTAACTTTTCGTTTTTTTTTAGAGTTGTTGCACACCGACCGGGAAAATGACAAACAATTATTCGATTTGCTCTAAAAATTAAAAAATATCATTTAGAAACACAACAATATTTATTAAATTAATATGGTGATTTTTCTTATATTGCAAACTTGGCCTCGCATGGAAGTTCTCTGCCGGTAATTTTTAATTAGTGAAAATGATATTAAATGGCACCTTTTGACGCATCGAAATGACGTTTAATAATCGTCGAAGGGAAACGTGGCGTAACGTGAAATGTAACAAAGGAGCATTAAATGTCGATTATTTGTGAATGCCAATTAACTTTCCCTGAAATTTCAGTTGCAGAAGGAGGGCCCCGTTCTGTTGCTCGTTAGTTACGGTCAACGGCACACATTTTGACCATCCCGCGCGTTTCGACCATTTTCATGCGCATTCCCATTCGCGCATATGTTTTAATTACCGGATTCTTACGGCCCGTGATGGCCGTGCTCTTGTTTCTGATGCGTCAAGAAATATGAGCGCGTACACATTTCTCAAGATCAACTTCCTTTTACACGAACCGACGAGCGACCACCCAGAATCCCGTCACGATGCGTGGCCCTCCTTCGTGAACCGTACCAGAAAAATTCTACCGTCTTCCCATTTGTGTCGCGAAAATATGCCCATCATTAAACTTTTTCTCCACTTTTGTGTACGTAAATCATCGCTCAACGTGCTCCGATCGGACGTCCCCCCCCTCCTTTTCTTTCGACTGTTCCCCTCGCTTGGTATTTCAAAAATCATCTTATATCTATATTTTTTATAAACAATATGAAAACAAACTTAGGTCTAATAAAATGCACTTGTTAGGACTTTTTCAATAGTGCATAATAAAATGTGATTTATTTTTGGATGTTTATGTACAGAGAGATTGTTGTATGATAACCGTTGATAAAATTGAATCGTACCCATTTGAATGGTAAAAGTCAATGATGGTAAAATCTGGCTATTCAAATTGTCGAAGGTTGCTCTTACCGTCTCCAACTGGAGGCACTATCGAAATCTGTCAATTTACATGACTACTTTTTTTCCCCGTGCATAGACGCAAGTATTCCTTCGGTGATCAGTTTTAAATTTATCAATTATTGTGACAAAACGCTCGTAATCTTCGCAAATAACCACTTCTAATTTAAGTAATGGAGTTGGTCCAATTGGACTTGGGCCAGTATTAACAGCAACTTAATCGTTCACTAATCTTTTGACAAAGTCGCCTTCTTTTTTTGTTAATTATCAAAAAACAATCGACACCAAATGCTCCCTATATAAGGTCAGCCTTAAAGCTTCAACAACTTGACATGCCGCAGTTCAGAACGTGGCGTAAAATTGACACGTTTTTTTTTCTCGCGAAATTTGCAAGTTTAAGAATCTAAAAGTGCGAACAACAATCCGGAAGCGTGACGACAAAAAACCGCGAAGAAAAAGAATCCAACGGTGACATTGGAGGGATGGGAGGGGAGCGGGAACTCTTTATTTTCGTTGCCCTGACCATTTCCATTATACTAATTATATCTAAGCGTTTATATTACACGCGGATAAAAATGATTTGTGGATTGGTTGTAAATTACGCGAAGGCGACACATCTCCGTGGAAAGCCGACGACAACGGGCGCCATTATTTGACAATTGTCAGTTGAATTTTTTTTATCTTTGTCCCTCGCGGCATTTTCCCATTGACTGCGCGTCGCGTTTCGCTTCTAATGACCTGTCAATCACTGTTTACTCGGGAAAACGTGCCAATGCATGTTATTACGCGACTCCTCTATGTATCCACAGTTTCGGCCACACTATTATTAGCGTGTAAATGTACGAATGCGAGCATCTATGTTTGCGTTTTGTTTATGCGCTTGGTGTGCGTGCGCGCGAGCTTGCTCGCCCGCGCGCGCCTACCAATGTGCACGTTTCACGTGCAATCTGCCGCGTATCAGCAAATCCATCTGCTTGACACTCCAATACGCTCACGCAACCAGTATACCTTTATGACGTGTAACATCGGTAACGATGCCGAATACAGCGCTCTTTTATATCAATTTTATGCCTTTCCAAAGCAGGCCCGGCTGCTTTTTGGGATATATGTTAATTGATTATAGTCAAATTATACAATTATATTGATGCTTATTCGTATTAAAGTAAACGTGAAGTAAGTCCTTTCTTTCTATTTTCTTTAGTTTTAGCGTCGGTGTCTTCATACCGTACAAAGCATTCAATCGACTGTAATATAAAATGATTTTAGGATGAATTAAAATCATCCCAGGCAATGATGCTTTATTAATAATTCTTTGCATCTTTTAGCCGTGAATTTTATATTGTTGCAGTTAAAAAATGGATTTATCTTTCTTAGCTGTGTGTACAAATTTAAGTTGGTTCTTTCTGCGTTTTAATATATGATCATGTAAATCTTGCACAACTGAAATAAACATGTAAACATATTTATACAAGATTATACAATGGTTTTGCAGCGTCATGCAAAGTCATTTGAAGTCAAATAAATTTATAATGCGAGTGTACGAAATCACGCATGCCATTATACGCTGAAACTAATCTTGTTGAATTACAAAAATTGCACATGTCATCGAGCGCTCCGTTATTTACTTTTTTCCACAATGCAAAGTGTTCGCGTATCATTGCAATTTCATTATCTTTAACAACAAATGGAAGTAAGACGTTATCAAACATTATTAACGCCAAAATGAAATTCTTTATTCAACCTTGCGGCGTAACTTTGACGAAATTATAATAACATTTACTTAATTCGTTAAGCAAGCGAATAAATTCATATCATATAAAAAATAAATGCGTGAGGCGCGATCTGGTTACTACGGGGAGTTATACTCGATTATAGGCGAGAATATAGGAAATTCTCCTTATCTAGGGTGGAAACTAGCAAGAAATTAGTTCCAGGGCGGAAAACAACTAGTTTCCGTCCGCCTCTAAAAGCAGCCGATTGTCTTTATCTAAATATCCGACGAAAAGCTGATACCTACTGTGCACTGATTTCTAATCATGATCCTTCTTTTCGGTCCGACTGCAATTTCCAAAGACTGCCACGGTCTTTTGTCGAAACAGTTCGTTCGGTTAACGAGAGCTAATTTAATACAGAATAAATAGGCGAGCGACTGTGCTCTCCCCTTGCTTTTCGATGCTAATTAGTTCCGAGGCGAAAAATGAATGTACATTCGTGCAAAGTGTAAGTTTAAAGCCAAGCTATTATTTATACGCAACGAGACTATTTTTCGTTGAAGGACGGTTCGCAGCTGTCAACGAGCAAGACGGCTTCATCTGCTAATCTAAATTAGCGCTAATTCAATGAATTATATTTATTTTGATTGCGTAGCGCTAAATGCAACAATGTAACGCAACAAACCTGCGCTTTTGTTTGCGATTACAATTGTAAGCCGGTAATTGCCCTTCCCATTTCCTTAATATTAATTTTTCATGCGAAATTTTTCCCTACGGTTGCGCGCGAGCATATGTACATAATGCATTATCTGTCTTTTATATCTGCTATTTCAGCGGAGCCAGGCCTTTATTTACGAGCTTGTATAACTTCAGCCAGTCAGAACGAGCCAACGGCTGCGGGCCTCCGCGCTTTCTCGCATTTCCGCATCATACGTCGTGTGCACCTCGCCATATTTAATTCAACATTACAACGTAATTAAAGTTAAACGAACAAAAAGTCCACGCTAATTAATCCGATTTGTCCCGAGTTCGCGAGTCTGATTGACTTGACGCGCGCGAGAACTGGTCACGCTTGACAGTTTCCATTCCACTTTGCCTTTCATTCATATATTCCGATTAATCTCCAACAAGGAATAGACAAATTTCGACTATTTTTTAACTCCGATATATCGCCAGGAAATTGTTAACCTGAACCGCGAACAACGCTGAAATCTTATGGAACTGTAGATTAAAACGTTTTTCATGATATACATATAAAAACAAAGTCATATTTATAGACAAAGTAATGTGGACATTGCCATGGTTTGAATAAGAATTTCACTTCTAATTGAAAATTGTTTATAAGCAAATTTTTTGTTCCCCACCCATCGCCTTAATTTACATCTCACGTTACTTCACACCGAGCAAAATGTCTTATTTCAATTATACAGCTAACTTCATTATACTTATCTTCTATACAAAACAGTTTTACCACGATTAAATTGATTGCAGATAATTTCCATCGGACTGTTACTATCTCGCAGTGTTTTTTCACCGTAACCAAGTTCGCTTTAATGCAGAAATTATTTCTCTGAAATAATAATCTCGATAATGTGAAGGATTATATATTTTTCTTCTTTTTTTCTTTTTTACATTGAGTGATCTTACGCACACTTACCTCGCTCGCTTTGAAACGTTACAAAAGGCAAAGCCGAACGTCGATGCTAACAAACGATAAAAGAAACGGCCGATTTTGTCAGTAGCACTGTTATTTCGCGGCGAGTTATCTTCTATTACTTATCACTTCTGATCGAATGACTTTTATAGTCATTTTACGCGTGTAATTTTGCTCGTTTTAAAGCGCCGACAGGGAGCTTCAATGAGGTCTGAATGAAATCGTAAAGTAGCATTCCGAGGAGCGGCCCGGTGTCTTTCATTTTCAGTTTTTATATGAGCTTTTAATTTCATCGATTATGGCCGAAGCAAAGTTTGATTATTCAGAAGCCGATACTACAATTTTTTTTTTTTTTTAATGAAATAATTATGTGAGAAAACGGTGCGGTTTCTTCCAACGATCGCTCATTCAGTCGGGCGTGTATCACCTTACATGACATCGTGTACCTATTAACAGTTACATTATCATTTCAAATCAACTTTGGAACGATTTTAAAATGCATAAAATGCCAACTCTCGTTGACGTTTAATAAATTAACCCGTAATATTGTACTATTGGAGAACACTTTACGTTGATTCAACGTAAATTCATTGTTTAAACGTGGATTTGACGTGGATACGACGTTTATGTATATTTTCAGAATAATCGTTAATACAATAAGTGGTATTTTATATGTATATAGCACTGATATAATGATATAATTAGTCCGTTTTTATGCAAGTGCATTTTGGACACATTTTTCCAATAACGGCGAATAACATTTTGCTGGGAAAAGGGGAGAAATTTTTAATGAACATCGATCGGTTGGACGAGTGTAAGTTGAATTGAAAAGAGGATGCAGGAGTCAGTGAGAAGAAGGGGGAGAAAAGTTGAGCGGGGTAGACTATGGTCGTTGATATTAATTAATGGCGTGAAACCAGTCTCTAAGTTAAGGAAGAGGCGCTGGTAAAGTTTAATGCGACAGAATTATCTAAGGATTCTACTGGTAGCGTGTAACGTTGAGAGTTAATGTACCTTGCGAACGAAGGTAGACTCGTTCAGCGCTGCTTCTAATGTCTCGCAATTTCTTCGCTACATTTGAGGGCACAACTGCACTGCTATTACAACTTCTTACATTATTTCCGAATGAATTATCATTTCATTCTCCAAAATCGCTTTATTAAAAATTCTGAAGAATTGGTCTCTCGGAAGGGGACGAATTTGCAGATTTATTGCTATTACCAGTGTCGAGATGTGACGTAAATATGGGGTGTACATGAACATTTTCGAAACATATCCAAAGTCATACGTGTAAAGTCAATTTTCCATATGTGACGGTAAACGTAATGCTCATTTTCGTGTGAGTTTTAAAATTGTTCGACAATTTAATTTAAATATTTTGAGAATAGTAAAAGTCGGAATTGTTTTTTTCTTATTATTAACATTCCATATATATAAAAATGACGAAGCGAAAACTAACAACCACTCTCGTTATCACCTGATTGCTTATCTCTTGGAAATTAACACTTTAGCACTTAATGCGTGATTATTTTCCAAGTACTTTTATAAAACAGTAAGTGCATTCCATGGCGTGTGTAGCAATAAGAATGCGTAGTGTAATTTTTGAACGAGAAATATTAGTTGCTTGAAAGATTTTTAATTTGAAATTAATCAGTGTTGATTGTGGTTACGTGTGGAAAGTAATATAAATAATATAATAAAATGATGATTTTCTTGCAGGTGTGAGTGCATCGCCAGTGAACATAGTGGCCACGGCGACGGTCGTAACGGACGAGGCACTGCTCGACGAGGACGACGTCGAGGAGGGCATCGGCGAGGTCGAGAGCGAGGGCACGGAGAAGTCGGCCAACGAGGAGGACGAAGAGGTGGACGTGGACGTGGAGGAGTGCAGCAGCGTGGAGGACGGCCCGGTGGGCATGGTGGACGATTTGTCCTCGAACCGAAAATACGAAGGGAACGGCGCCTCGGACGAGAGGAAACACCGGCGTCGTACAACCTGCAATTCCGACGAGCTCAGGGACGTGGAGTGTCACCTCGAGACCAAAGAACTCTGGGACAAGTTCAACGACCTTGGCACGGAGATGATCATCACGAAGACTGGCAGGTGCGTACTCCGGACCAATGAACGATCTGTCCCCATTTTTCCCGTGGTCCCCATTTCCCCCGGACCAAACAAGGTGGAAATACCTGCCGCCGATAATTATGATTAATCGATCCAATCGACCAATTGTAATTCATCCTTAAGCACGGCAACCACCGGCGAGACAAATGGCGCACCGTGCACGGTGCCAAATAATTTGCTACTGGGAAATCGTTGTTTCGCGGCAAAAAGGGGTGGCCGGCGGAATACCCTCCTGATTAACGACCGTCGAACAATTATAATGCCGCGTCCGGCGCCGTTTCGCAAGATATTTAGGGGTTGTCTTAGATGTAATTTATAGTATTCCATTTTTATTACAAGCCCCGGAGCGGCGCGCTCATTTTTATAGGTATGCTAATAAAATTTCCGGCCACAGCTGCGCCTCACTGCGTGCGTGATTACGTCAGAATTATATGAAATATTCCAAGCGTGCGTACGGAAACGGGACGAGCACGGTCCGGTCGGCAGGGGGACCCGGGGGGAGTTTTTCGGGGGCTTGTTCGGGATCGTCGCAATCGTGCGTAATTGATATTCAAATGACAATCGGACAAACGTTCATCGAGTCAATGGCGGGGCGAATTTCAACGAGGGTAATTCGATCGGAGGCGACAGCGGGGCGTCACCTTTGCCACTCTGCTGAATAGAAGTCTTTCTTGACCCAATTTAGACCCGGGACGTGTCAATCCGCGTTGCACTTTGCCGTGAATGAATTCGCGTCGCGGGCACCGCCGCGTGAATAAGCGATGCGATTATTTTTGCGCCGCTACGCGCCAAGACCGTCGGAATAATTAATCGGCGAGTTGCCGCGCGATAGATATGAATGAGCCCGCGCGCGCCCGGCCTAATTAAATTTATCGCGCTCGCATTTTACAACTTATTCAGAAGCGGCGCCGCCGATGTATCAATTTGTCAAGATTGCCGATGCGGCCTTCTTAAGGGGCCGTGAAATTTCGCCGGAGCGCACCACCGGAACAACCCCTTTGGTCGCAAGGAACGCGATCGATAGTCGGGCCGAATGTCGCGTCGTACGCGTGAAAGTCGATAACGGGACCACGAAAAAGATTGGTCCTCGACTCTATGATACTCTACCGTTACGTTCCCGCGACTATTAACAAATTTCTTCTTGTTCTCTTTGCGTTTAACAGTTCCCTGTATTACGTTTCTTTGGAAGTTTCTAACTTGTAAGTTAATATACATGTATGTGATTACACTGAGAGACCTTTTAATTGACAAAGTTATACTTTTAAATTATTTACACAAATCTTACAATTTTATGTCAATTAGAATTCCTAGGGTAAAAATTGTTAGCATCCAGCTATCATTAACGAAAAACTAACAAAATTTTTACCTGGGTATGTACCAGACTTTCTGTTATAAGCAGTAAAATTTCCATATCCATATCTCTTTCAGCATTATCATCAATAAATACAATACTGTCAACGAGACGTCAACTTTACCTGCAGATAGCAATTTGTTTGCTCCCAAATCGCGAGAATAATGTTGATACATTATTTACATTTAAATTAGCTCGCTTAAAGGAAACAATTTCGGTTCGTTCCGTTGACATTGGTCGAACCGCGTGAGCTCTTCGTTGCTTCTTTGTGTAAGCCAGCGCATTATCGTGGATTGCTTTGGATTCGTGGACGGTGGTCCCGGTGCAATTGTTTGCATGTAAATTTCACGACGGATATTCGAGCGACAAAATTTTCTGACCCAATCAGGTGTAATTGTAAGACACAACAGGGGGTCAAGGATCGCGTTGGGAAGGCTCGTCTTTCCCACCGTGCCGTTCTCGGCGTTCCCTCCCCCCTCCCCACCGGTACCCGTGTCTTCTGAATTCGACGCTCGTCGACTATCTTTGGCTGAAAAATTGGCCGCATAATAAGCCGTGGAATTCGTGGTGTAAATGTTTCGTCAACCTTGGCGAGCAGAATGAACTGTTGATTGGGGCGAGATATTTACATTCCCCGCGGAGTACTCTCGAACTTGGCTGGCTGCTGGACTCGCATTTGTCCGTCAGATAAATCACAATCAAACGACCGAACGTTGAGTGCTTTTGTGTCAACGTATGAAAGCGCACACTGGCGTAACGGTAACGGTCTCTGTTTGTGGATAAAGGTGACGCTGCATATCGTGTTCGCAATTCGACGATCAGATAGTGGAATGATTTTAGATTCACCGATACCGAGGTTTCACTACCGATGATTACCTCTCGTGAATAAGAGCGTCAAATAAGGTAACCCGAGGAGTCAATTAGCGACCTTAAACAATTTAAGGGTACGACTAAACTTTGTTGTAACCACAGTTTAGCAATAACATTGGGATTTTATTCTGGAATTGAATAATAAAACAACGTTTGAATGATCATTTTCAAGGATTATTCTGTTATTCCATCTGTTCGGTGGTAGGAACCTACTCTCGATCTTTCAGTTTCAGCTTCAATGGGTTCAGTTTCACCGGCTACCTGGATGAGCTAGGGTTATAAGGTTATCTGGGAAGCTCTAGCAGTATCGAGAGGTTCAATAAACCTAGTAAAAATTGACTGGGTGGTAACTGGGCACGTAATGGCGATTGAGAGAAGAGGACAAGCCAACCGAATGAGTTTGACCGTGGACATGTCAAAAATGGACGGTTAATGTCGAGCGGTTGAATAAGGGGATTAGAAGGCTGCGAATGAAAGAGTTGACGTTGTTTAATGTTGGAGTGTGGCGATTAGGTAGTGGAAGAAGGCTTGGTTGAAGTGGATCGCGAGGATTCGTCGGATATTACACCGATTCCGAGTAGCGATTCGCACGAGTCGACCGTTTGCCGAGCTAACGACTTGGCAGCTTTGCCAGGTGGTGTCACTATTATAATTATAGGCGGCTATCGCGTACATTACTTGGCCGGTCCTGTCGCGTCTCTTCTCTCGTCCCGCGCCCGTGGAATGCGCCTTCGTGCACGTTCACCCTGAACCTGGCACGCGTTGGCTTACAACGTAATGTAGGTTGCCGGTCTCTCTGATGAAGCGTTCGCGTGACGAGTGCGCGTATCCGGCGAATCTACCGAATCCACCGTATCCACCGTATCCAGCGTATCCTGTCTCTGCCAACCTGTTCGCTCGCACCTCCGTCGAACTGTGTTCTCAACTTAGATCGGCCGTGTGGGTGGGGATGCCCACATGCTCATGGCCAAGACGTTCCTCTTTCTTTCTAACGTTTACCGGTTATTTTCACGCTTGTTGCCAGTTATTGAAATGCTGCCGAGGGAAACCATCAATTTCACTTATGAACCGCATTTGCGCCACTTCTCGGAACATTGCACTTCGCACGCCGATGGCTTTCTTTTTGCGAATTACGTTTCGGGGAATATGATAAGTGCTCGTTTCGAAGCCGTTGCATTAAGTGATAATTTATTGTTCGACGCTCGGGTCACCTTCGCGACTCGACGCTAATTATAATAGCGTCAAGTCGGGGGGCTCGCTTTCGACCATTGCCACAGCAACGTTGCTTATTTCCCCTCCCCCGTTCTTCCCCCTCCTCGCCCATTTTTAACGGTTTCCTACAACAAATTGTTAAAACATATATGAATATGAACCATATACTAGGGATACTGGCATCCACCGTACATTTTTTCCAGTGATTGCGATAGGAAATCTTTATTTCAACTTTTTATTGGAAACCAATATCCGCTAATTTTATGCAAACGCTAAAATTAATCCCCATTCGTGTCTCTTAATATTTCCGACGGACGTTCAAGTTTGATTCGCTCATAAAAGCTGTCAGTCTTGAATACTGTTAAAAATCATTATTTGAAGATTATATTGACACAGTTAGCAGTCAATTTTGTGCGCAATTTATTCTTGGCAAAGCTCGAACCGGAAATAGTAATTCGATTATCTTTTTGATTCGTAGATTCGCGTCTAAATAAAAGTGCTACGCGAATAAGGAGTATACAGTTAGTTATCACGGTAATCAAAAAGACAGTTAAATTCGTGTTGATTACACGATACATTTATTTATAAATATAATATTTAAAGCTAGTTTCTTTGCCTTTAAAAAACAGTAATTTTTATTGAAAGACGAATATACATTTGAAGCACAGTTAAAAATAGTAATTTTTTCTGTCAAAATTTTCTCACCGTGAAAACCAATCTGATGTGAAATAGGGGCGAGTTTTATTTTCTTCATACCTTTCTTCATTTCATCTCTCAACTCGAATTACTTATTGCGTGAAGTGAACGGCACTGCAGGCAACTTTAATATCATAACCATGGTAACCAAAAAGCAAGTTTTTTGTAACGCAAACTCGCGCGAGGGGAGGCAAATTGCTTTCTTCGTGAGTTAATGAATTTTTTTCTCCCCGCAGAATCAATTTAACGCCGTGGATGCTCGCGATTAAATGCACGACAGCTATTAATTGCGGACTCTTTTGAAAGTAAGATTTTACTCACTTTGTGTCGCTCCTCGTAATCCGTGGCATTTTCCAATCGCCAGCTAAACTCGTTCGAGCCGACAGTTTGCCCGTTCGTTGGATTCTTGGAAGGGTAGATCGCCCGACACGCCCCGAAACAGAAGAGTGATGAATCTGTATAACTGGCCGGTCGGAATAATGTGGTAATATGAATGCTTCCACGTTATGACGGCAATCAAGCCGTGCTAGACGCAGTACATCATCCCGCTCAATAGACCTAGAACAGAAACGTTGATGATGTTGATGAGCCCTCTTATTGTAAGCTTGGAGGTGTCGTTTAGGTGTTCCCCCCCCTCCCCCCTCGATGATCGATACGAGCCCGCCATTTTCGGTTTATCTAAATCAACTCCTCCCCGTGTGGCCAAGTTGGCTCATTATTTTACGTCTAATATTACTTTCAAATGTCGTCTCAATCCTGGCCGAATCGTTTTACCCCGTCTCCCATGGGATATTGTGAAATGGAATAAAATTCTTTGTTTCTTTTTTACAATGAGTGTCAAACTATCACGATTACAAACGATCGCTTACGATCAATTGGAACGTTAAAGCGATATTGTTTCGAGTCGCAACTCTTTGACGCGAATAGACGGGCATTATTCATTCCCAAAACTGACCGCGGTGTTCACGGGAAAAATGTCCCCGACGTAAAATCAACCCCGTGCACAATGCAAGCGCGTTCATTAAAACGCCAACGTCTTATTTCGAACGAAATTTATAGTCGGCTGCAAATTGTAACCTATTTATAGGGCGCGCGCCGTCGATTGAACGGTGCAAAATCAATCGGAGTTATGAAAAAGAAATCGACGAGTCGCCAAAATAAACCGACGTCGGCCGTTAACGTTTGATGCGACTCAAAAATGCCTTTTCAATATTTCAAACGTCATTTAGCGGAAAAGTAGCACGGAGCATGAATCATTGAGTCGGATTTCGGGTCGTACAGTCATTAAAAATAACAAGTGACTCCGCGACCGAACAATATTACACCCTAATTGGCTAATTCGATCGCGACCGAATGAAATATTCAAATTAAACATTGATAAATATTTCCCATGCATGTAAAAGTCAGTGTATACGATCTTTTCCGTAAAAATGCCCCATATACTTTAACATATAACTGGCACATACGTTATGCCATGTAAAGTACATGACAACATATATGTCGCATATATAAAGTTTTATCTGGGTTCAGTTGTTTGTTGCACAATTATATACCCGCATAAATATTTATATATGGCACGTATATGTTTGCCATATGTGCCGCGTATATGCTCCAAGCGTGTTACATAAATGTCCCAAACGGAGAGAAAAAATTAATAAAATTTACTGACATTCTTAGTAAACTGGTTATATATTGGCAAAACTTGAAAAATTACTATCTTAAGTTAATAAAACATAGCAATTTGTTGGAAATGATTCTTAGAAAGCTGACACTTTTTACTAACTTAGGATAGTAATTTTTCAATTCTTGCAAGTATATGACCAGTTTACCAACAATGTCAGTAATTTGTATTAATCTTTTCTCTCCGTGCATATATAGCACATTAATGCGACGTAAGTGTTAACATATATGGGACATTTACACGGTGCAAATGATACACGTGACATATGCCAGACATATGCGACATGTATGGCACATGTATGTTGATTTTGAGATGAATATCGGCGTAAGCTGGCGAGCGTTCGACGGCTACAAAATTGACGCTTGCCAAAATTAAACGTTGGATATTGGCGCGGGCAAAAGTGCGGGGTTTTAATGTTGGTTGCAACATTGTGGGGAAACCTGCGTGTACGCTAACTAAAGTGTGTAATTATTTGTTGCGCAGACGAATGTTTCCGACGTGTCGAGTCTCCTTCAGTGGCTTGAAATCGGACGGCCATTACGCCGTCTTGATGGACATCGTGCCAGTGGACAACAAAAGGTACCGGTACGCCTATCACAGGAGCTCGTGGCTCGTCGCCGGAAAGGCGGATCCACCGGCACCGGCGCGTCTCTACGTGCATCCGGACTCTCCTTTCAAGGGCGAGCAACTGCGCAAGCAAGTCGTGTCTTTTGAAAAAGTCAAGCTCACCAACAACGACATGGACAAACATGGCCAGGTAAGTCTCCCATATTTACTGCCCTTTGCACCAATAAACTCTACAATTATTTTAGTTATTTCAACTATTGTAACGTACAAATCAAATTCATTCATATTACTTTACGTTCTTTCCATTACAATTGCACAATATTATTTCAATATTATTTCTTATATTGATCATAAAGAACAATTTTGTATAAGAAAATTTCATATAAGAGTACTGTTTTGTACTGAAACGAGACTATATTCGAAGTCGTACCCCTTCTCTCTTCACTGAATTCGATTTTGCACCGTAAACTTACAAGTACTTTTATCGCTCACGCCGAATAGCTTTGGTAAAACCACAAATCTGAAAAATTTCAACCGCAACTCTTCTATCTCGTCGGTTTCGAAAGCAAACTTATAAGCAATAATACGGGCCGAACTTGTTTCCGATACAAAGGCTGAACCGGCTACTATGTTTACCGCTATGAATTAAATATATCCTCCTCTCACGCTTGCACAGCGCCGCAACGCGCGTGCAATTTCGCACGTGCGTGCTCTCACTGAATTTCCCATAATTACCGATACGCATTCCGCAGACCCTCGCATTATGTCGTCCGGGAGGCTCTCGCTCGCGGATTTAAATGTAGCACCAGCACCGTAATATTACCGATCACTTGGTCGTCTTTCACGCAAGTCGGACGTGTACACCGCCGGCAAAAGCGTTACGCGTTACGTCAGGGTGCCGCCGATCGATGACAAACCAATCATCTTACATCTGCCGCGTTTAACCGCACTTATCCGTGTTTATTCGCGCCACTCGATTGCCACTGCCGTTAAATACCGCACAAAGGAAAGGAGACCCGCTGACGTTTCATTTGCAAACCCCCTCTTTTTTTTCTTTACTTTTTTCTTCTTTTTTTTCAATCAAACAACCGCAGGACGATCGTTGATTCTGTTTTTAAATTTCATATTGGGTAATAAAAAAAAACAACAATTTTTGTTTATATAAAATTATACACACTCAGAGAAATAGATAGTTAAAATAATGATCTAGATAGTTTTTTTGAATATCTGTGATAGTCAACTTTAATATCTGTGGATAGTAGAGCACACTACTATCTGGATAATTTTTTGAACTATCTGGATAGTAAATTAAACTGTCAATAAAATAATAATCTGCTAATACAAAGTATAATGAATTAAAAACCGAACTTAAGTATATAAACCTTTAAACACATCAATTAGTTCTACAAGGTTAAATGCTGTCAAACACCACTTCCACAAGAATGTTTAAACAAAACACAATTAAGAAATATAATTGGAAATAGGCTAGGTACGAGTGTCGGGCGCATCATTATCGACCGCGCGATATCGATATCGATTTACTATTTAGATACTTCATTTTACTATCTGTTTTCAACTATCTATTTCTACTATCTAGATGGTGCTTTTAACTATCTATTTCTCTCAGTGCATTTTTACCTATAAAAAAGTGGTTAAAGTCATGTTTTTTATTAAAAAAATCAACCAAGTCGACAGACCAGTTATTTGATCATAAATAAGTATCGGACCATGGCAAAGAGGGAAGAGTTGCAGGCCGGTACCGGGCCCGCCATATGCCATTCGTCTATGCCCCGGCATAGCAGCGATTTTTCTGCTTGGGTCATTGAAATGTTGGCCTTCCGAATGAAGCGCCGAGCGACGCCGGCCGTTAAGTAAACGAGTTATTAAGCGGTGACAGAAAATGTGGGAATTCGCGCGCGGATTAACGAAATGGTTAAAAAAGGCAATCGGCGTCGACCGGTCGGCGTAAATCATAGACGTAATCCTCGAGATATTTGACGACGTTACGCGCAGCCGAACATAAGGAAAAGGAGGAATTTTGGTGGCGCGCCGTGTTTGCCAGCCGAAACGCGAGAATTTACGAGGCAAGCGAATCCGAAAATGCTGCGGATCCGTGACCGTTCGCAGCCCGCTACACCCCCCCCCTTTCTCCTCGTTGGAAGAGTTGTTGTTGTTTTTTTGTTTTTTTTTGCACAAGTTGGCGGAACAGAATTTGCACTTTACGACTTGACAACGGAATCCCTCGCCTTTGAGACTCGGTGGTAATAATAATAGCAAAGAGCAACCGTGCAAACTGAGCCGCGCACCGCCGCGGAGGTCGCACCTCGCCCGGCGGCCATAATGTTACGGGCATTATAGGCCGGGACTTATCGTAGGTGGTATAAGTGCGCGCGTACACGCTCGTAAGCCAATAAATCGAACGGCCGCTGGTTCGAGCCAAGTTTTTGTCAGCGAGTCAAATATTTTCCGCCTCTCGCGCAAGAGGATCATCGTTCGCGCCGCCGTGGCCACGATAAACCGACCTGGAACTCGAAAATGAAACGTTTTTTTGTTTTGTTTTTTTTTTTTTTTTAAATTTAGCAACAAATTTTACCCAAACTAGAATAAATGTACCCTACGGGCAGGCTGCCTGTTCTTGGTAAATTCCTCAATTTCTAAAATAATGTTTTGCTTAAAAATCCGTCGATACGAATAATTCATTTCCTCTTGACATTTATATTTAGCGAGAAGAAAGAAGGAGAAGAGAAGTTTCCCTGAAATGGCAAATATCATCTAAATCGTATGCATGTAAGCGTCTCACCTTACGTTAGTTTTAGTTTATCGAACGTTATTAAACGGAGGATATGTGACGGATAAAGTGGAAGCACACATATTTATAGCCAGTAGTGATTTTCATCGTCGGATCGTTCTTCTTGAGGGTTCGAAACGGGCGAACCGGACTCAACAATAGCCAGCGAATCGTTCCGATGCAACGCCCTATTATTGAATTCTATATTTACGCGGGACATGCGTAACTATTGATTTCACGTAGGTAGTTTAATGCGGCGTTACCATTTATAAACGGGCACGGTGCGAGGCGCGATACTCGCGATAAAGGGTTATCGCGCGGCTCGGCCAATTACGTATGATAATTTAATAAAATGTTTTCACCTACGTGGCCGATTCGAGTGTCCACCCGCTGCGGCGTTCCCACCTAATTATCGTCCGCCAAGGCAGAAAAATGACCGAGTGAATGAAATAAACGGAATCGGCTGACGTACGGACGGTCGTAAAAATGTTACCCGGCCCAAACCAGTATCCGCGTTGTTGTAACCTTCTCCGTGGAGAGTGAAGAAGAAATAACAGAAGAAAAAAAAAAAAAAGTCCCGCGGAGAATCAAATACAAAACGTGTCTATACGGATATATGAAGTGTCACCCAATAAAGAAAGAAAGAGGAGAAAAAGAAAAAAAAAGAAAAAAAAAACAAAAAAAAAGCAAAGAAATGAAGAAGAAGATTCGAAGAGGACGCGACGGAATCTTAATGCCGTCTCGGTCCGTCGATGTCGCTGGGGTATGCGTGATTGTCGCGAGTGGCGGATATCGCATGTGTGCGGCTAGCACGACCGTCCATAAAATTGCGCGCGCGCCGCCGCCACGACGCAACGACGCGAACGTGGGCGCGTGTGTGGGGCTCACCGGCGCGCGCACACACCAGTGCTCGAGTCGACGGAGGAGTGTGCGCGCGCCGGTGCGCGGTGTTAGTGCGGCACGTACACTTATTCATCGGTAAAGAGGTGAGCTGACACACCGGTAAAAGCGGTCGAGCCACGCAACGCCAGTCAACTCGACGTCTCAAGTGGTAGGGAACATTCCTTCGGTACGACCACTATTTCATCGTTTCGTATGACGCGATATTATAAGACCCCCGCCTGCGCGCGGCTACTACACGGTGGTCCAAAAACAACCGGACGATATCCCCGCGTATGTTAATGCCATTGCACGGCGCATTACTTTCTCGCGGTATTAAGTCACCTATCCCAAACAAAACGGCATTATCCACGGATAGTCGCGTGGGCTTCGCCTCCGATCCGCTCCAATCGGATCGAATCGTCCGATTCGCGTCGTACCAATGCTCGCGCCAACTTTTTTTCTCATTTCATCCTCTTTTTATTCTCCCCTGTCCCTCCTCTTTTTTTCCTCTTTTTTTCCTCTTTTTTCCTCTTTTTTTTTTTGTTTTCCTTGCCTCGTTGCTTTCGCGTTCGCCCGATCGGACAAGTTGATGGGAGTTATATAATGGACGGAGGTGGGCTGCCGGACTACTTGTTCGATTCGCAGATATTGTCAATGATGCTTCAGCTCCGAGCGACCGTTTATCGCGCCAACGGTCTTTTATGGGTTCGGTGTAATCGCTGATAATAAGTACAGCTACCCGGGACGGACAAGTGTCGAGGTGTTTGGTTGGAACTTTGGCTGGAAATCGGATGACTATCCCTGGGAAAGGAGATGTTTATCTACGATCGTTCAACAGCTTTTACAGTGAGTCGTGTTTCGTACAGTCCTATTATGACGGGATAATTAATTCCAAAACTTATTCCCCCCCCCATCTCTCTCTCCCACTCTCTCTCTCATTCTCTCTCTGACACTCAAATTATTTTAATATTATACTTTTCTCGCACTTTCTTGAATCACGAGTGGACGAAAATTGAACGTCCCGGGAATATTTGCGATTGAGGCTGAGGTTGCTTTTGATCGAAGGTAAAGTGAGCCCCAAAGCAGAGGAATAACATTCGAGCGTTAACTTACGCGCGGTTCGTAGGGTGCGCGATATTAAAAAGCGAACAAAACTGGTAGAAGTTGAAACGCGCGTGCATGCGTCGGGCACATTAGACGTCGAGTTTGCGGGTAGTGTCGTGTTACGCTCGGTGACTTAATGAAATTAGGTGTACGAGGGGGTTTCGTTGCAAAAAAGTTCTCACGATCCCGCGAGCGGTCCGTTTTGTCGTGCGGGGAAAAGTGAGACGAGATTGATACCGTTTGACTCGTTTCAATAGGAAAGCTAACGAACGAACGAACGAACGGTGCACAAGTCTCGAGGAGGACAACGATTTTTCCATCTTCCTCGTCGTAGTAAAATGTACGATAAGGCAAAGGATGGTTGCCAAGATTTCACAAAGTTATCTTGTCTGAAGTGCTGTTCAGAAGTGTTTTCAATGTTTCTAGAAAAGTGACTAAAATAAAGAAGACTAAATCCATTTTCCTGACTCGGACAAATTCTTCTCTCGCGAATAATATTAGCAAACTATTTTGGTTGAATTATGAAAATTTTTGTCGATTCAACAAAATCGTTCTTGCCGTGGTATTTACGACCATTGGGCAAGGTCTCTCTCTCTCTCTATCTCTGTCTTGGCAATTGAGGAAGCGCTTTCTCCGTGAATTTTTGCCACGGTGATATAAACCTGCGTGGGATATAAGTGCACGAGGCGAAGGGGCGCGCGAAGCGATAACGCCGTCGATTGCGAATTTATAAAGCATAATGAGTGATAAGGACTATGCGTCTCGGATCTATCAACAGCCTTCGCCGGCGTGGCGTCGCCCCACAACTTGGTCACATTTTCATACAAACGATGGAACCGTCCGCGGCTTTATCTCGGCGGCAAGTGTTCCGTTTCGTTTCGCCGGACTTTTCCATTTCTTTACGGCCGAAAACGAACGAGCGTATATCACGAGGCTTGTCGTTTTACGGCGCTAATTTCGAACCGGCACGGCCGGGCTTCGCGCCGCGGAAATTGGTATTAATAAATTGGTCTCGCGTTTGTAACAGTCCCTGGGCAACTTATCATGGTTTCTACGTCAAATTGAATTTGATATATGATTATTATCGACCGTTTGTATCTTGACGATTGCGTTTCTTGGATATCGCTCGAAAGTTTCTGGTCTAATATTATTTGATATCAATCCATATTTCAGTGCGGAATTGTGCTCGAATCAATTGAGCGCGTTTGAAGAACCGGTTCAAATTAGCTTTCTCTGGGATGAATTTTAAATCGACTCCAAGGTGGATCCGTATCAGAAAAGTAATAATATTGTTCGCCAACAGTTTTACATTTCAATTAATTGACATTCAGTTCCAATGAATAGGCGCGCGGATAATGCGGCGACTACTTTTTTTTCTGACGGTACAAACTTAAGGAATTATTCTAATTAAGCTAAATTATTAATCTAAGGCGACAAATCTATTGCCAATATATACTTCTTCTTGTTATAAATATCAGGGTATATGTAACTTTATACTAAATTTGAATTAATAAAAAATGTATTAATTCGTATTGCTTAGTAATATACTGATATAATTAGATAAGATATACCAATTCTTAGTACACTGAGAAAAATATAACAGAAAAAATTACTGTTTTTAACTGTATTTCAGCCACATGTCCGTCTTTTAATAAAAATTACTGTTCTTTAAAAGCAAATACACTAGCTTTAAATGTCATATTTATAGATAAAACCGAAATTTTTCCTGTTAAAAGACGGTAATTTTTATCAAAAGACGGACATGTGGCTCAAATACAGTTAAAAACAGTAATTTTTTCTGTTATATTTCTCTCAGTGTAGGTTTCTTATCTATGTAGAAAAATCACTGTCAGGATTGGACCAACGGTCAGTTGCCGATGCTTACTGGTACTGTGCCAGTATTTTGCTTACGATTTAATAGGAAACAACGGAATTGTCTTTAATGTATTTAACCATTTCAGTATTAAATTGAATTCTTTTGCACGAAAACAGTATAATAACCGTGTGAAATGTTTAGCTTAGATATGACAAATTCTATTTATATTTAAAGGAATCCATAGATTGTTTTGAAAGTGTTGGTCATTGTACGTCTTTGTTTCTTGTTTCTTTTTCTTATCTTAAATTGTCGTCGCGTCGTCGATGCGCGTTGAGCGTTGATTTGTGGAAGTGGGAAAGAAAGAAAAGCATAAAGTTTGGCTGGGAGTTTTGAAAAGATCCTGCACGTAGCCTTCGCCGAGAGCCGGATAATATACGATACGGCGAGCGTGCTGCGTGTCCCCGTCTGTTTTAACACTTGTTTAATACACTGACATTGGCTTTCAACATTGAGCGTCTTATTGCAGGTGATAAGTGTCCGGCGTTGTGCCGATCGTGCCCGTCGCGGCGGCTCGTCCTTTCCGTGCCGATATTAGAAATTTATGCGGATAATACGCTCGGTCCGAGGCGTAAAATTAGCGGCCGATAGATAGCGTATATTCACAAGCCCCTCGTTGACTTGAATCAGAAGAATGAAATGGGTGTTTTTTTTCGTTAAATTATCAAGAAAAAGCATCAAGTTTGAGCATATTTGGAAGGTCAAGTCAATGAAAAAAAAAAAATTAATAATATTGTTTGTTTACGTCCAAGGGACACAAGAGTGGACGGACGTAAATACGAAGCAAAGTCGTTTACATGTTATGTTTAGAAAACGTTTCATTTTCCAGTACCATCCCTCCCCGTCTCCCCCCGTTGAGGCGTAAAACTGGTCGCACCTCGAGCGAGGCTTGTTGCTCGCGGCCGTGCGCGGTGTCGCGGCGACTGAAAATCGGCGCGGCGGCTGGCAGAAATTAACACTCACTCGGCCGCAAAAATACGACTATCGCGCTGAGCGCTCGATATTTTCGCGGTAGCACTTTTCGCATATAAATATCTGCCGCGCGCATCGACCACTTTAATTAGCCTCGTTAAAGCGCCGTGTTTATCTTGAAATACTGCTTTCGTACGAGTGTTCATATTTTACGAAACAGCGTCGCTGTTTCGGTGCGAGCACGCCGCCGAGCGATTTATTGTAATTTACTGATATTATAACTTTGCATTGAAACGCATTGAATTAATCACGGTGGAAAAGAAGTTTGCTTCGTGTTTTGATATAAATTTCAGTCACGTTATATTAAAACGTAAAACCCACACGCGTTGCCGGCGGTGGCCGCGGCCCGCTCTATCGTGCGTTTGACGTGACGATTAAAGAGGCTTTATCAACGTTATGTTAATCAAAAATAATTATGCAAATTTGCGTAACATTGTCGTTATTCCATCGCGCTCGCACCGATTCAACGCCGAACCGAATCATTTTTATCTCGCCGTTTATTTTATTGCCGCACTAAAATGTTTATCTGTCTCAGTTTACGCAGCAAATGGTTAAACGAGATATAGAATTTCGTTCGCGGATTATATTCACGCTCGAACCGGAGGAACGATCCCGATTTTTAAAATTAAATCCTCGCGATCGCTTTATTGGCTACGCGTATAGCTTTCCCTTTTTCTTGCGCTCGTTTTAAGCACTCTTCCTTAATTACAAGAATTTGGTCGCCTTTGTCCACCCTCGGTGCTCAATATACTACTCCAATATTCACATTATTCTTGCTGATTTTTGTTTTAAAATTACTGGAGTATTTTTTTTTACTATCAATTATTTTAGATAATTAGAAATTGTTGAATCTTTCTCTACATTATCCCTACTAGCAAGAAGTATTCCAGAATATGCCAAAAATATTTATCAAAAATATTCCCATGGCCAACTCCAGAAATATTTATGGTACATTTCTGGAATATTACAAATCCAGAAATATTCCTAGAGCCCAGACATTAGAACGTTTCCTTGGTATATTCAGAATATTTTCCGAATGTACCAAAAATATTCTTTGAATTTAGGGTATTTTTTTTGTTCAATTAATTATCTCTTCTTGTAAATCTTTTATACACTGAGAAAAAAATTGGGATAAAAAATATTATACTAAATGTAAAAGTGGGGACAAATTACAATTCTTGGCATATTTAAAATACATTTTAAAAGAGATTATCAGTATTGTACAATTTACTATGATAGAGTATAATAAAAATGTTCATTTTTCTT